>JAJEKB010021741.1:777561-792808 GCA_022393335.1 Macrotrachela quadricornifera | reverse complement strand
TTTTTCTACTGGTCCCGGTCCCGGCTATATTTTTCTACTGGTCCCGGACCCGGTTCCGGTTATTTCTCTCTACTGGTGCCGGTTCCAGTCCCGGTCTTAAATCAACGTTTCGTATTGTTTTTAATCTCTATTCATATATCAAATTCTTTTCCTAGAATTAAGTAATTATCTTTTCATCTCATATTCTTTCAACAATTTAAAAACATTTGTACGATTTCATATCATTTCTCTCAGGCATCACATTTTGTGTTGTTTAATATTTGTTTTAAACTATCATTATCGTAAACTAAAATAAGCGAAAACTTGTCTCCATTCGCTGCCTATGGAGGCAGTGCATATAGAAATGGCTGAAATGTTATCGAATGAAATTGATTTGTAATTTTGAAGTATTGACTCATATAACCCAAAAAATAGATCAACCATGGGAAAACTCTGATTCTTGATATTAATACTAGAATGAATACGAAATCTTTACCTAACTTAAAAAATATTGCTAATCTTTAAATCTTCGAACATAAAAATGAGAAGTATCAAAATGAGAAGTCTGATCTAGGTTTTATTAAAAAAACACCGGAACCAAGTAAAAATATTGGTCCCGGTCCCGGCGAAACGTTAAAATCTAGTCCCGGTTCCGCCGGGTCCGGGACCAACTTGCAGATCCCTACATACTATACGAACACCCGCCGGGAAAAGGTGACACTAAAGAGTGAATAATCTCTCAATAGTAGCAAATACTCTAAAGTCTTTGAAAGATTGGCGAAAATTGCAATGTATCATAGCCTGTATGAAATTTCATTCCGTTCCTCCCCTGGCTACCCTGACTCTCTTTCAACCTTCGTCTGGGCTCAAGGTATTTCATGAAACGCTTGATGTCGCTGACTCGTACGGCGTCCAAATGCACAAAGAACTGGCCGACAGAGACAACCTTCTTCTTTATATATATATAGAGATTATGAACTATGAGTAATGGAATTTTATCCCACTTGTTACTTTCTACATTCGATGGATATTTCCACTTATACGATCACCCTTTATCTTATAAATTCTAATTGCTTTTTTCGAACATCCTTGAACATCTTACGTTCAATGGTAAAAATGCAGATTACTATCTACTTTTGTTTTCAAGTTACTGAGAAAACAATCACACGCACAGACTCTTTAGAAAAGGTACTTACTGTAGTAATTCAACAAAAGAAGAGGCAGACACTCTGTTCAGGTGAAATTTTTAAGTGAAAAACCATCCTAAAACCTTCCTCTGGACCAGAGGAAGTATTGTGGAAAATTTGGTGACGCTAGCTCTTACCGGGACTAAGTTATAAGCAAACAGACAAACAGACAAACTTTCTTCTTTATATATATATATATATATGAGAAAATGGTTTTTTCTATTTTCATTTATATTCAAAGTTGAATTAGACAGTTAGTCACAAAAACCGACAAAAACAATCTACTAGACTAGACAGAAAATAACAACAGAAGTTTCTTTTTGCATACAAATATTAAGTGTTATCAATAACCAGCAACGACCCTTGTAAAAAGAAACATTTCGCGGAGAAACCTTTTTTTATTTTGTTTTTTCAAGAGTTTTAGACGTCGATAGAAACAGCGATATTCGTAAAGCACGATAAGCGGTGTTATCTAAAAAACTGCATATAGAGATGTTTAGACTTGTGCAATTTATTAGAACAACTGAAAAATTCAAATTTTTCATAAGCACATTGAATTAATTTATATGACTCAGGAAGATCAGATACTGCTTAACTTTGGAAAAAGTTGAGATAAGTCGCTATCTAAAAGATTCTCTAGGTGCTAAGAAAACTGGATCTCATAATATCGACCCCTTTTTATATCATAACTACAAGTATACGTATCACGCCGTTTGAAACCGACGACAGCTGCTACACACTCATGCAGCTTTTATCAGTAAGTATATCGTAACATACAACGTTGATAACTATTACCTATAGGGGTGACATACAAGATTCTTTATTCAACATGGTGCAATATCAAAAGCCATTAATTCCAGTTAGCAAGATGTTACCGTGGATTTGTACAAGACCCCGTGATTAATTACATTTTCTTTTAAAATTGTGAGTGTGATATGTTTTTTTCTTTCTTCGCTTTCAATCAACCGAAACTTAAATCACTTAATTAGATTTTTTTCTATATTCTTACTTCTAAAAAAATACCCACAGAACAATAGTAGAGCTATAATCATATCTATTCACACAATCTCGCTTCCTTCTCTGTCTATTTAACTCATCCTAGTCAAACATAAAAGTTTGAAAAACGCATGTAAATGCAATATTATCATTAGGTGTACACGCATGTATCTTTATAAAATAGCATGCATGTGGACGCGTCACAGAGTTTACTATATTCGCGAGTGCATGCCTGGAAATTTGTGCAGCTACACGCTTTGTATTTTCTAGAGTCCTGCGGGACAAACTTTTTTATTGTCCCGTCCCGAATGTCCCGTCCCGAAATATTTTTTTGAATAGTCCCGATCCCGAATGTCCCGTCCCGAAATTTTTTAAATAGTCCCGATCCCGTTTGTCCTGTCCCGAAAAATTTGAGGGACAATCCCGAATGTCCCGCGGGACGGGACAAACGGGATTTTTCGGGATTCGGGACTGTCCCGCAGGTCTCTAGTATTTTTACTATAGGTATCAATATGAATCTGCACTCTGTCAGATTTGGGGAGTAAAAAAACTCTACAGATATAATGAGATTTTCATTAGTATGAAATTATTTTCGAGTTTTATGGCTTGGTTCTTTTCTTTTTTGTTTATGTTTTTGCGACATAATTGGAGAGTATGTTTGACACAAAGAGGAGAAAGCTCCGCATTTAGTTTATAAATAGAAGACTCATGTATCTATACAATCTGCTCTTGACAAAAAAAATCACTTTATCCTCAAAAACAGATAATGATTTTTTATACAGATGTTGCAAAGAATACGTTTAAATAATGTCGTAGCATGACGTCTGTTATATTTAAATTTCCTGTTTAACTGACATACGATCATCTTATTTATAAATAATTTCGGAAAGAATTTAATACCAAGCTAGTGCAACTTACTTTATGAGTAGTAGCTTTACGAATCTGTTTCAACTATTTTAAAACTTTCTTAACATTTAAATGAAACACAGCACTGTATTATATATAATAGAATGGAATTTGAACTGGGAAAAAAAAACCCAAAGAACGAAAAAGCATAAATTGTAATTTTTACTGAGTCACTATTGTTAAAGAGATGTCACTAAATTCCATCAACTAACCGATAATATGAACAAAATAAGTAACTTTCTCGCCAGATTTATAAACATCCTATATACCGTTCCTCATTCTCAACAATAGTAGGTATATACCAAAAGGGTGAAGGAGTTAAACGAAAAACAGACTAATCTTCGTATTGATACCGCAAATCAATCTGTTATCCTCAACTTTCGCCTCTTTGCAATTGATCTTTTGTCGATATAAATATAAAAAAATAAATTACTACTACACAGCTATCGTCTATTATTAGAACCGGATTCAGCACCATGGGAAAATATTTGTATGGTAAGAAGTACAACGAAATGTTGCAGATAGTCAATGATTTAATTAAAGACTTGTTGGATCCGAAATGATTTCAGTGTTCGATTTGTGAGCTCAGAAATACGCATGCATTGTACAGTCTAACAAGATTCAATACTATTCT
This sequence comes from Macrotrachela quadricornifera, assembly GCA_022393335.1. Taxonomy (NCBI): domain Eukaryota; kingdom Metazoa; phylum Rotifera; class Eurotatoria; order Philodinida; family Philodinidae; genus Macrotrachela; species Macrotrachela quadricornifera. The sequence continues at coordinate 789,106 of JAJEKB010021741.1, read as the reverse complement.
ATGTATTATTAGAGAGGGAACACATACACAGTCAAACAACATTAGGAAATATCAGTGAACTCAAGCAATAATAAAGAATTTCTGTAGAAGATAATGATTGTTACAAAGATGATGACGAAGATTTTTGAAAGAGTCATGATAAATCTATAGAAGTAAGGAAAACCTACTTCCTGGTAACTGAATATGAAATATAATCATTATGCTTTAGTTCGAAGATTTACAATTACTAGATTTCGTGTGTACACTTATCATTGTTCTTAACATTTAATCAATGGTTGTAAACATATTGCTTCATTTTTAATCTGTTGATCGTTATCGTTGGCAAGCATAATTATAAATCAATTGACAAATTACAAACATCGCTCAATGATTATGCTGAATTACGGAGTAATATTGATCAAATCTTTTCAGACGAAAAAGTAGACAGCGTTAGCAGTGGTGACAAAAGTTTTAGGTAATTTTAATTCTTATATTGAAAAGGAGCGACGAGAAGAGACACTACAGTTACAGTAAACAAGTGATTCTTATCAGTATGCCGCCTATCGATAAATCGGAATACCTTTTATATCAATCATTAAATGCTTACATCAATCACTCAAAGGCGTAGAATAACCACTCGCTCTTTCACAATATATGTGAACAGTACCACCCATGGAAATAGATAAGACTTCATTGATTTGATCATTAGTCATTTGAGAAGATAAGAACTAGGAAAAATACTATATCCATCAGATTATCTCCATGACTGCACAAAATGGAGAGTAATAATACCCATCTGTTGTAATTCCGTCTTATTGAATAAAAACTGGTGAATAAACGAAAAGATAGAATTTCTCAAAATAATAGTCTGATTCATACGTTTTCTAATGTTGGGAAAATTTCCCACTTGTTCCTGTGTGCTGCAGGAAGGCTGCATCTCTGATCAAACTTTTGAAGTCATATTTTAAATAACATGCTTGCGCGCATAGATAAGAATGAGCATGTGACAGAAAGAAATAGAGAAAGATAAAAATATACAGAGATAAGACAACAATGACTTCATTCTTTAATCGGTCCATCGCCAGTTTGGTAGCATTTTAACATGCCTCTATACATTATCGAACATCCATCAGCGTTGCTTGACATCAAGCAAAAGGAGGAGATCTGTAAGGAGATCACACGCATTCACTGCACTATGACTGGTGCTGTGCCTACCTTTGTCAATGTTGTATTTCGCACAACCGATGATAATGTAAGTTAGTGCACGGATTAAATGCTTCATTTCCTTTTTTCTCTCTAAAAAGGTCGAGTTTGTGAACAACAAGCTTCGACATAAACCACGAATCGTTGGTCACATTCGAGCTGGCCGATCAGCAGACGTAAAAGAGTCGATAATTACTCAAATTAATGACGCATGGATGACAGTTGTGGGTGAACGTTGTCACATCATTGGTCTCGACGAGATAGATCCGGAAAATTTTGCCGAGGATGGCATTATGATTCCCGCAGCCGGTAAGGAAGCTGAATGGCTGGCAAAACATCAAAAGACGTTTGAAGAACGTGCTAAAAGCGGTGAAGAAACGTCACAAGACCTTCTAGCTGATCTGAAGGCTATGCAAGGCAAGGTGAAGCATCAAGTTGTTGATGGCCAAGGCGAGTGAACGTTGCACTTGTTATTTTATCGATCAGATGTTCCATAATCAATGTGATGTTACAATAGTTCGTCTATATCTGTTTATGGGCATATGTCTTCAAGTATCATTATAGTTTTTTAATAGATTCATTTTATATTATCATAATTTCGTCATCGACCAAGGCCTTTTTTTTCTGTTTGTTTCGCTCCCTGTCGATCAACTCTATGTCTATGATTTCTCAAACTTAATAAAAATAACTAGGCAACCTATACTTCTTATATTTCTCTCATAATCTCTTCTGTCACGTACATGTATTGATGATTCAGACTTCTATTCATTCTCATTCTCAATATGAGAAAAACATATTATAATGTCAGTTTTTCCTCAAATACGAGTTATGTCCAAGTAATATTATATTGCAAGCCTGACCACAAACAGAATATCTCAATGTCGTCAAGAGTTTTGCGTATTATTATTTAGTGAAAAAGTCACACTATATGACTTAAATATATGTAAAATAATTAAAAATATGAATAAAACTTTCAAGATGAAATTTAAAAATCTGAAAACTCTTTTAATCGACAGAAAACAAAATACATACAAAGAAATGTTTCGCATAAAACCATATCCACAGACACATGCAAAACAAAGATTTATACTAAAGATTCCATACGAAACGCTTTCCACAAGTCGAGCAAAAGGATCTCCAGATAGTTTTCTCTACGAAATTCCATAAAAGTAGTTGTCCGAAAAAGTTCGGTAGACAGCATTTTCTATTGGATTTTTTCGTATATCCTAACAAAAGGTTTCGTACCTACTCATTTTTACCAACGCTTATTTTTAATAGCTCTACGAATCAATGGCTCATACCTATTTAAGCATTATTATGCACCAGAGATCCAAACAGGTCTAATTTTATAGATCTGGCCAATCCAAGACAGGCTGTAGACCGCGACAAAACGGTTAGATAAAACAACTATGGATTGAACACGTTGGGTATTTGTAGAGATTAAATAAATAGGAAGTTGGAAATTTAAAAAAAAGTCTATTTTTGATTATACATAAATTAAATGAATTTTTGAACTAGCTGATGCGCTAAAACAACAACTTTTGACTTTTTAAATTTATTTTGAGTTTTTCATACGTAGTCTTCAACTGTGCTATGGACAATCATCCTCTAACTTTATCAGGTCGGGCTGGAATTTTTACTATAGATGTCTGAAACTATTTTCCAGAGCTAAAATCGGCTATTTCCATTTTTAACTTCTGCGTCCGGATTTATAAGGTTCACAAGTTTTAGAACAGTGCTTTTGGAATATATCTTTCGACATTTTTTATTTAACAAAAAAGAAAATGAAATTTTTGAAACAGTTAAAAGTTACTTCTGAGATATAGTCGTAGGTATTTGCACAAAATTTTCAGCCCAATCAGACAAAGTCTGATGGGATCGTACACTTATAAGATAAGACTCTGTGGAAACTCAAAGTCTTCCAGAAAACCCTATAAAGACTTCCTGTAAAAATTTTTTCTCGAATACATGTCTCGTTATTTAATGTGCTCTATCTGTGGTAAAAATTTCAGTCCCATAGGTCTTACTACCTTCGAGATCTAAAAATGGTCAAAAAGGGGGTATCCTTAAGACAGTAAATTTGGCTTGATTTATTCATTGATAGTATATAATATACTTCAGCTGTGCCAAAAAAAGAGTCAAATTTCACAAGGTTCAACTCGAACCACCAGCTGGTAGATCATTACCTTGAGTATCATTTTTGCCAGCATCCTCAGTTGGAAGATCGCCTTACCTATCACTTTTGTCCTCATCTTCAGTGTCATTCTTCCATATGATAACAAAATATATAGAAGGATTTTATTGAAAAATCTTTAAAAAAATCTCGGTAGTTGCTGTCATCGGTCTTGAACTTGATTCACTTGCAGTAAAGTTTTACATATTGGTCCTACAATCTTGACCCTCACCCTCATATATACGATATATTCCATTGAAAACAGTCAAATACAGTATAAGATGACATCTAAAATTTAATATTTACGCATAGTATATTGGTGGAAATATTTTGAATTATAATTATTTTTATAGTGTGAGAATGAAAATGACAATTAGTTGGTAAAATCGATGAGTAAAATACTGAACTATACGCTTTCCTCACTTTTCTTCTTCAAGTTTACATTGATATAAAAAGTATTCAGTTAACATGTGTGCATTGTTTGTTATAAATCGGATATGAGATTTTAGATTTTTTGACGATTGAAATGGAAAGCTTCATATTACTGAATAAATAATTGGTATATTGAACAGTAGTATTACGATCATGATTCTGTCGATCACACAACACATTCTACTATTCACAGTTTTCTCTTGTAGTCTATGGTATCATACAAAGTATTAATGCTCAATTTTCATTACTCTTGTTGAATCTAGTAACAATGACCATTAAGTCTGGTATTTTAGTACTATCTTAATTTCGAATATTTATAAGTATAGACAAATAATCAGCCGCTTCCCACTTTCTATGATTTATTCCTCAGCAATCATAGATTTTTCAACTTTATCTTTACCAGCTAATGAATATTCTCATAATGAGTTCCATTTGAGTGCAACCTCTAGAAACAAGTTTCGATAATGTAAGTTGAATAAAGTATGAAATCTGTTAATTACATATCTCTACAGGTGGAAATTGATTGACGAAATCATCGATCCAATCCAGAAATAGAAAATACAACTCGAAAACTGATTTTCTTACATACAATTCTTGAAAGTATCTTTATCTTATGTGCTATCAAAATATTTTTCATAATCTGTGTCATTATTTTCCAATGTAAAATTCCACAAAACCAAATAATTTGAAAAAATATGATCTAAAACTTTCCATCACTGTCTCAGATGACTATATTAAATTTATTCCCTTTTCTGAAAGAAAGGGTTATAGAGTGTTTAAATACGCAGGCTAAAATGCTTAAAGTTTGTCTGTCCCATCAAGTCAATCAGAATTGAGTATTCGCTATACTAATGAAAACTCACTAATAGTTCTAAGAAAAAATTCGATACGTAGGTTTTTGGGGTCGGAGAATCGATTGGTGATGTCAGTTTTTTAAAATCTTTTTGAGGTTGATTTTTTTACACAAAGAATGGGTTTTTTTGAGGAAAAATTTTTCTTATACGGTTTGACCAAAGGTAATCGGGGTCGAATACTTAAATCGCCTGTATTTGTGCTTTAGGTTGTGCTATCTGTGTTTCTCAATATTATTATCTTCCTCGTAGTTTACTTTTATGAGTAGTATTGAATGCCCAACTAACAAATATCGAATTCAGTTCTTTTAATATTTCAGATTTGCCGTGAAAAATCTTAGATTTAAACATTAAGCTAAAATAAAACCGGTGAATGAGCTAAAATATATATTAAAGAATTGTACTTCACGAAAAACGATTGCATAAATTAAACCATTCCTCAATTTACCATATAAATATATCGTTCATTATTATTTATCTAATATCTGTCGCTCAATTTATTCCGTTTTCTAAACGAAAGGGTTATACAGCCGTAAAGTTCTTTAAAGTTTGTTTATCTACCTGTCCTAACCAATCAAAAAACAGCAACGATTATATCAATAATATTGCAACGTACAGTTTCTGAAAACGTACTTAAAAGGTTTTTGGGGTCGCGGAATTGAACGGTACCATTACTTTTTTCACGATTTTGTAAAAAAATTTGTTTTACCCCAAAAAACTGATTTTTTTATAAAACTTGACCAACGTGCTTTTAAGGGCGAGGAATCAATTGGTGGAATTAGGTTTCAAAAGTTCTGAAATCTACTACTTCGTCGACTGAAGAGAGATTGATACGAAAACAAGTGAAATACGTTGTTTGTTTGTGTCAGTTCAAAGATTATCAAAACATGTTCTTAGAGAAACCAACAAGAAATCTCAACTTTGCAAAAATCGAATCTTAATACTTCAACAAAGGTTTTCGAAATCGGAGAACAGAATGATACCATTAATTTTTGAATTTTTTTAAATAATTTTTTTTACTAAAATAAGACGTTTTTTACGAAATAACGATTTCTCTCGTGGATTGGAGACGGGATCATATAATATAAAATAAATTTGTAATTATACAGGTATGCTCTCCGCTAAGACTTCTTTGCATCATTCTGTATCCAAGTCAATCTGAAAACGTTGTTAGTTAGATTAATATTAAAAGATTGTAATATTCTAGTTGAAAACTATATGAAGGGTAATGGAACGTAAAGAGTTCGCATCTGAAGTCAAATTTGTCGTCAGTAATAAGTTACTAAACAATTAGTAATTAGTTTAATTTTTCTCCTAAGAAGTTTGATCCAAGATGGCCGAAGATCAATAAGTGAAAACTGTTTTGGGTTGCCAATTAATTAATAGTAAATAATATAAACTATCTCCAGTAAAACTCCACCAAAGCCAATTGACGATGAGGAATCGAAATCTAGAGTTAGTTTTTTAATATTAATAGGTATTAAATAATGATAAATTAGTTAATCATCGTTTCTAATAAAACTTGACTGTTCGTTATCGAGCACGGAAAACACGAATTCGAAGTCAGTAAAAATGTTTGCGATCTACACTGTAAAAAACCGGCGCCGAATAATAAACCCTTCAAAAGGATTTATTAATTTCATAAACGATTTCATATACTTGTTTTTCGTTTATTATTTTCATAAACCCTTTAATATACCCTTTCAGCACGTAAACCATCGAAAGAGTATGTTATACGTTGCACTTTCATATACCACTTAGGGTATATAACTGCTAATATACCCTTAAAAAGTTGATTAATTTCATAAACGCTTTCGACAGTGTGTTTTATTCTACGGTTTCAAAATGGTTTATGAAATTAATCAACTTTTTAAGGGTACATTAAAGGGTTTATGAAAACAATAAACGAAAAACAAGCATATGAAATCGTTTATGAAATTAATAAATCCTTTTGAAGGGTTTATTATTCGGCGTCGATTTTTCATAGTGTATTTCTTAGCTTTCTTTATAAAACTGCTTGTTGTTGTAAGCTTGACAGACAGATATTCGAAGGTCGTGAATCTATTTTTGATATTAATTCTAATATAAACAGTTTTCTTTGTTGATTACTATATGTTGAATCTTTGAGTGAGATTTATACAAAAATAAAGGGTGGCCCAGATATGCTGACTCGATTTTTATATTTAATTTTTCTGTGTTAAAACGTGCACTTGAAAATTCATCTCTATGATAGAAAGATGCAGTAAAACACGCTCTACAAAATGGTCCATGATTGATCTCCTCTAACTCGTATAGTAGGAACGTTATATGCTTAGAAATATGCTTCAGAAACAAGAAAAATTAACCGTGAACTTCTTTCGTGTGGTGGTGCTTCCAGCGAAAGTTCTGTAATTCCGCCAAAACAAAAGTTTTCGATCGAGTTTATTCTGGTATGATCAGAAATGATTGCTCTTTTCTACCTAACTGCAATCTCAAGCATCTATAACGTTTTCTATTTCGTACTTGAGCATATTGTCGGAAATAGTCGTCTTCGATTTTTGAAACTTTATTTTCTAGCACACCGTCTGTTCTAAAATAACCTTTCTACAGACCACGAGAAAGAGTACATTCAAAACTGGCAAACACAAACTCAGCTCTTACTTTCTTAGGTCGAAGCATACGGGCCGGATCCGGCCGTAATTCACCGGATCAGGGAAGCAGTATTCCGGGTCGGAACTCGCCGGAATTTTCTGCTCATTTTCCTGCCATATCCCACCGGAAACGGTGGTGAAAGCTGACGGAAAAAATCCGGCGACTTTCCGCCCGAATCCGTATTTTCGGAACTTGCCGTATATGTCCGGTTCCATAGTCACAATTTTCCGTATTGTTCCGGCTGTTTCCTATATTTGGAAATGAAACTCATATATATAACAACCATATCTGGCTGATCCGAGCTAACAATAGGACTCTCAAGCTCTGGGTTAAACCATAGAATCTTTTGACTAAAGAATCGATCTCTTATTAAAAATGTGTTTCTTTTTTTAGCATTTTCTTACGACTCATTGCTATAAAAAGTTTGACCAAAAAGCAATGTCTAAAAATAACATCAGAAATTGAAAATATACTATAAATTGATCAATATTTTGTGACTTAAATTCATTAGGATCTCTTTTAATTAGAAAGTTATAAAAACAACCCATTTTACAACAGTACATGATACGGAAATTTATGTTAATTATTTCACTACACCACCATAACATCTTTACAGCTATTTTTTTATCTGCCGCACAATGATCTACCGAAAGACTCATAAAAACTACCTAAATTTTAGCACAACTAATGAGGCGAATTATGAGACTCCACGAAGGCTTTCATCGATGTAAAAAACATTCATGTCACTTCCACATCTCAGACGTTGATGACTACTGAAAAAAAATCTGACTTCCTCTTACAAAATAACCGAAATGAAGAGTGTGATAATACACTATCTCCTACAACTGACATTAACAAGAAAAGTTTTCTCCAGAAGATCCTTTGTACTTTACAAATGTTTCATTGAGGCTTTAGTTCAACTACTTATTCAACAATTGATTTTGAACATGTCACTCTATATAGGGGAGCCCATTCAAAATAATTCACATACACACTGCGATACTTTTCCTCGTATGAAAAATACTTCAGGTAGAAATTTTTTTATTGATTTTAGTAAGATGCAAAATCATTTTGAGTCTCATTTGAACTTAGCCAAAATGCGAAGTGTAGGAGTAGATTATCTTTTATACATAAGATTGAGACATAAACAAAATCTTCTCGTATAAATCTTCTGTATTATTGAGATGTCTCATTGAGGATTTAGGTCGACTACCCAATCACCGTTTTGTTTTGAACATGTCAGCCTATATAAAGGAGCCTGTTTCAAGTATTTCACATACACATGGTAATACTTTTTTTCGTATGAAAAATACTTCAGATAGGATTTTTTTACTCATTTTAGTGAAACGAAAAATCATTTTCAGTCTTTTTTGAACTTAGGAAAAAAACGAAGTATAATGATAGATTATTTTGTATGCATAAGATGAGGGTAAATAAACTATTTTTGATAAAGATCTTTCATAATATTGAGATGTCTCATTGAGGGTCTAGGTCAATTACCTAGTGAGTGTTTTGTTTTGAATGTTTGGGTGTATATCTTGGAGTGACTGTTAGATATTGAGAATGTAGGTTTCGATACATTTTCGGTATGATATGTATTTTAGAAAAGGTTTGGTTTCCTAAGCGTTATGGTTAGCTTCACCCTGGATTATACACCATTTATAAAATAGTTTGACTAACCTAGCCGTTGAAATTCTAAGCTTTGTTAGTAGAGTTCCGGATTGAATAGGCTCCATGAATCTTTTAACTCTTATGAGGATGAAGGATTTGATCATTACACATTAGTTTAGATCTTTGAGACGTCTCAATTAGACTCTTACCTCGTTTACGAGGTATAGTGAAGAGTCAATGAAACATATCATCGAAAAGGCTAAATAAGACTTTTATTTCGCATCAAGAATTTGATATTTATTGATTTAGATCATTGAGAAGCCTCAATGGGACTTTTATTTCGTATCAAAACTTTGATATTTATTGATTTATATCCTCAAGAAGCATCAATGAGACTTTTACCTTCCATCGTAGGTATGATATTAATTAGTTTGAATCATTGAGATGCATCAATGGGAATTTTCACCTTCTATCGTAGGTATGATTACTACCCGTTAGATCATATTATTGAGAGGTCTCAATGAAACATCATGAAGTCTCAATGAGACTTTTCCCTTCGACGGATTCATGATTCATATTGATTAGATCAGATATTTTTGAGATTCATTATTAAAATGTATTGAGGCTTTCTCCAAATAGTCTTTTTCATTGTGGAGGATTCATTATTTTGAGAAAGTCTTTTAAATTTTATTGCGGGAAACGGTGTCTTTTCCGGTATTTTCCGAACTTTCACGAGATAATTCCGCTGGGGTTCCGGAGGGATCCGGGTTGTTTTACGAACGTATCCTGTGGGTTCCTGGTTTTTTTCCGGCAGGATACGGTATCGATCCGTTTGTTTTCCAGCATGCGGAAATGCTTGGAATACACCGTTTTCGGTACGATTGCTTTCCGGTCCGGAATACTGCTTCCCTGGTCCATGTTTTTTCCGGCCGGTTCCGGCGATTTCCTTGTGCGGAAATGGCCGGATTGCTCCCGGAAAGACGCCGTTTCCGGCCGGTTCCTGACCGTTTCCGGAGGCCGGAATCTTCGATCTGGGTTTACTAAGCTTTTCACGGAAATAGTAGGAAGAGAAAACGTTCCAGTCACAAGAATACAAAATGTAAAGAGTTTTCATTTTTTTCGTCTATCATATTATTTGTTTAACTTTCTTGATTGAAGTTCTGAGATTAAAATTGAAGTATGGCTTTGTAGAGAATTTTATGGCACTCTTATTAAAAAAAATTGTTCAAGGAGACCTAAAGAACAGGAATTCGAGCAAAAATACTGAGATCGAGTTCACAGTTAATTTTCCTTTTTTGCGAAGTATATTTCTAAGCATATAACATTCCTACTATAAGAGTTAGAGGAGATCAATCATGGACCATTTTGTAGAGCGTGTTTTACTGCATCTTTCTATCATAGAGACGAATTTTTAAGTGCGTGTTTTAACACAGAAAAATTAATTATAAAAGTCGAGTCAGCATATGTGGACCACTCTTCATGTAATAAACGATATGACTCTTTGAAGTTCGGTTGTTGAATCTCCATAGATATCAACCGTAAAATTATATTCCAAAATAGACGAAGGTCTTTCGTAGACTAACATGTGTTGTACTCTATCGTAGCAATTCTTAAATAGTTCTTTTTTAGTTTTTTCTTAACTAGTGTATTCACAAATGCCCAGTAGCTTATTGAGACGAATATAAACGAGATGCATCCACTAACTTCAAAGCTGAACAAATATCGGCTGATATAGTGGTATTATATATGCAAACGACTAGACGTTGATTTAAGAGCTTTATCGTAAGTACAATAAGTGACAATTGAGGCATTTTGAGAAAATGGCGAATAATTCGATTCTTGAAGTAAAATAATTCTTTATTAGACATTTGACTTAAGAAGCACCTATTCATTAAAGGACTTCTGAATCCTAATGTGCTGTTACTTGCTTGTTGCCATTCGAATTCTTTTTCGCTTAGTTACGAAGATCATCCGTTTTTTCTTGTATCACGAGATCGTAACGGACGAATGCTACCGAAAATCTTAGTGAAAAGTTGGAGCGAAATGTTTTATTCCTGTTTTCTTGACTGAGAAGGCAGTCATATGAAAAACATAACTTTGTATATGTGTTTGCTCAGGGTGCAAGGTCAGGCTAAAGTAACTTGGTTGAAATCAATGGAAACGTTACGTTTTGTCTCAGTTTTTCATTATGAACTGCGGTTGAACTATAGTCCAGGCGATTCATGTCAGTACTCTATCAATGCACCATAAAAGTCAAAAAATGTTATCTATGATGAGAAAAACATGAGTGAGTGATATTTTTAGAATTTAAGATTGATAGTTTTGGTTTTAGAAATCATGAAATGTGGAAGATTCGTTCAAACTGAACTAGCTATAACATTATATTTCTTGACCATTTATCTATCAATAATTCTCGAAATAGATAGAATGAATTCAGTCGAGGGCTAAGCGAGTCACCTCTGACGAGCGTTACCTATATTTTAAGATAAGATGAACGAAAAAATTTGAAATTTTCGCAATAAACTATTCTCACTAGGACTTGTCTCTGTGTAAAGTTTCAAGGCGAAACTGGAAATTCTGTTTTTTCTGGCGTTCCTGAAGAAAATTACGAGATTCACCGAAAAATACCCTAAAAATGCAATATCATCGCAGTAATAAGCTATTA
>JAJEKB010021741.1:691557-742561 GCA_022393335.1 Macrotrachela quadricornifera | reverse complement strand
GAATCTTTGTAGTTATATAGTACTAAACGTGTTCAATAATATGCTAATGTTTCAAAGACTGGTTTTGTTAAACGCGAGAATGAAACATTTTAAAAGTGTTTCAAAACTTGTAAAACACCCTCTATATATGCTTTGTTTCAATTTTTTCTGTTCTATCTAATATTCATAATTGTCTACGTTCGCACAACATAATGTAATTAATGTAAACAATGGACATATATATGTATCTGTCGCAGTTGACTTGGAAATTTAGTTGAGTTTGGAATGCGCGAAAAAAAATAGAGAAACGAAAACTAAAAAAAAAGACAGAAAATAAAAATAAAATCGTTTTCTTCATCAATAAATCTATGTTATTCGAATTGAATATTACAAGAATATTATAAATGGATTTTTGTAAGAGCATTATGATATTCATTCTGTTTTCTTTTTACAAAAGAATATTTTCATTTTCGTTGTATTTGTAAGGTTATACATAAATGATATTTATAAAGATTGTATTTGATTGATATATTAATAAATGAACAATTCATAAAAGCTTGCATTTTAAAATATTTTTATCTATGAAATCTATGTGTCGCCATCATTTCTCTATTTTATATTTTCTTGGTGGAGGCCCGTTCCTTCGAGACGAAGATTCAGTGATATTGCTATGATAACTTTTTTAATTAAGTTATTTCATTTGTTATTTCATATTTAACTTATTAAATTTGATGGGAATATTTAATTCAGTAAACAATTTTATTCGCTGCCTTTTTTCAACCCTATTCGAAATCATTCCGTCTAAACTATTGAAGATGCATTATGATTTCAAGGAGCATTAAAAAAAGATGTTCGTCAAACTTAATTGCTGTATTTCTCTTTCCAATCTATGTCGCCATTTTCATCAGCTCGCTGCTCGAAAGTCAATAAAAAAATATTTTACATAACTTCTACTTTCTAAAGATTTGGTGAGGGGTAATTTATAATTCATTCATATAATTTATGCGTCGCAAACATCTATTCTATGCATACAAACATATATTTCTATACATTAAAATATTTGGAAGCAATCTAACCTATATCTTAAATTAAAAACTGCAGCAAATTAGTTTTTAAAAAGAGAAAGAACAAGTAACGTTCGTCGTGTGACTCACTTAACCCTCGACTGTGAAAGGCAGAAGTGTTTCGTGCTTGTGCCAATGTGGGGGCGACTGACCTAGTAACTTTAGACGAGCGAGCAATTTTAATCCCTTTCCCAAAACCGTAATGTTCGAAAAAACAATTATTCGACCTATTCTGTGTGTAAAGTTACGAGAACACTATTCAATTCCGTTCTTCTGATTTTCTCATGGTCAGATGAAAGCTACAAGCGAGAATAATAATAAAGATATGATTAGATACCTGCGACTCTAATAAGAAACGACATCGAACAAACTTTTCCACATAAATATCCCTCGTCAAGCAGACTCACTGTGTCCACAACCAACCGTGCTTGATATGCTCTCAAGGAATACCATAAGATACATTCTTTCAAGCACTTCTATATAACTTGTTCCACAGTTTCTCAATTTTCAGCATTATGTCCGATGATTCCAAGAATGCACTAATGAAGTCTTCCAAGATCTTGCGCGAGTGCATTTGTGACATCGAGTCATACCCGTAGTGGCTCGTCGGTCGTCGGCGTCCCTTCGGTCCGCCACTCCCGACTCCCCGCTGCTAACCGTTGATTCTTTTTCTCTTTCAGTCAGCTTTCCCTATGTCTACTGCTCTCCACGTTTATGTAGAATCAAACATAGCCTCAATGTCATCGACTAGATAAAGAGTCTTTCCCGTTCTGCGAACTGCTGCATAAATTGCATAAACACTCTAACGTTGAAAAACGAGTTGTTCATTCGCTCGAGCAAATATGCTGCACACATACTCGATGCAATTTCAGCTGCGTTTGTTGCTTTCTTTCTAAAAGGAATGGCAGTCGTACACATTTCCTTATCCGTGTTGCCTCACGAAAATGTGCAGATCTTTGTGTACAGCCTTTATTTCACATGGCACTGTGCCATTCTTCCACTAAGTCTCAAACAGAGCACTCTCCGCAACAAAAGATCCCATTTTTTAAGAGATCCTTCCAGTGGATATCTGGGTTATCACTGACTCACTGTCGAGCTGAGAAAACTTCTGTGCGGCCATATTTATAAGACCTTCCCCACACTCGTTATCTCCTACCTGGATCCGTTCGCTATCTGCTCTTTTGGTTCACGACATTGATACGGGAGGAGACAGTTCTATACGCATTCCTTTTCGACAGTAGTTTTATCATAATTAAAGATTATGCATCATCGGCGTCCAAAAGAATGAACTGTGAACAGTTTGGACGTTTCTGTCAATTTTGTGTGGTCTCTGGAGGGTCTCACAAGCAACTAATATATCAGTTGACAACTCGCTTCCACCTTCAGCCACACTCTCCTTACAGCCGAGCGAACTAAAGCTGCTCATCGTCACAAGTCTTCTGACACGATCACACTTTCTTTATGCGATCGCTTAATCTTTACTCGTACACATACAGATTGTCCTACTAGTTTAGACAAATATGTTGCTCGCTACCTAAATCGATTATTCTTAAGTTAGATTGACATGAAAAACCACGGTGACATACTTTCCTAAATAGTTATACTATGATACCTACAATGGTTTCTAAACTTGCACTATTGAGTAAGATTACTGAGGGAAGGTATACATGCAATCTTCTTAGTTCTTGCGCGACCATATATGTGCTATCAAAGCAAACTCGCAGCGGCTCGTCGGTCGTCGGCGTCCCTTCGGTCCGCCACTCCCGACTCCCCGCTGCTAACCGATTACTATAACACCGTTTTAGTCTATACATCGCTTGTCTCCCGTTTTCCCACTACCATTAAGAAGCAGACACTCTCGTGGTGTACCGTAGTTATCTTATAGTGGATGAGGAGGAGGTAAAGAGAAATCCATGGTCCTACTCGACTCCTCAACTTCCCGAACCCTCTGATCAAACTTTCTACAAAATGTCTATTCTCATACAGAAAACCGCACCAGGTCACGAATATTTACTTACAAGTAACGCTCATCGTTAGAACTCACTTTACTTTCGACTGAATCTTCTCTAACTGGCGTTCATAACATCCTTTTCTGATATCCTTTACAAAATTCCCCTTTAACAGTGATACAAATAGATTTCACTTAGGTAGTCATGATTACTTTTTATTACAGAGTGTGAAGCTTTCAACGTTCTTTAAACGTCTTCTACCCAAAGTCGGTACTCAGAGCTCGAAGTCAGTCGTCGGCGGCCCTTCGGTCCGCCCTTCTGACTGCTCGCTGTTGTGAATAATGCCACCCAGAATTATAATTTGTTTTGTTTTCGTTACATAAAAATCTGTCAGAAGCATCGACGAAACTGATAAAATTACAGTTTATACTGATGCTGTCTAGTACATTGTACAATGGGTAAATTTCTCAAAAGCCTTTTGAAATGCCAATTTCAAGTCATTCCTAGCAGCTCGCAGTCAGTCGTCGGCCTCCCTCCATAGCTGCGCGAGTACGAGTACATTATGTACTGCCAAAAAGGCTCAAATTCTAGCATTTATGTACTGACATGCACTGGTATGTACCGATACATGTACATGTACTGCCAACAACTTATGTACTCCCAAAAAACCTAGAATTCTAGAATTGACCTTTTATATGTACTGTTATGTACCGGCACATGTCAGTACATATAAAAGGTCAATTCTAGAATTGACCTTTTATATGTACTGACATGTACTGACATGTACTGTCATGTACCGGTACATGTACATGTACCAGTACATATCAGTACATGAATTCTAGGATTCCAGGTTTTTTGGAAGTACATATGCTGTTGGCAGTACATGTATCTTGAGAATGAGGAAATGAGGGTGAGAGCGAAGATACTCACACACTCGCCTCTTCCCTGAGGGTGAGGGTGAGGGCAAAAACATAGGTACGGGCTCAGGGGGCGCATCATCTGGGTGAGGGCGGAAGGACCGACACCCTAGAAGATCCCATACATTGATATATGATTACATCTGAATACATCTCTTTTTTGAATGTTTTATGGTAAATGTTGACAGAAGTTTATCTGTACTCACGTATCCCTCATGGCAATACATGTGCATGTACAGTACATGCCGGTATATGTCAGTACATGTCAGTACATGTCAGTACATATAAAAGGTCAATTCTAGAATTCTAGGTTTTTTGGGAGTACATAAGTTGTTGGCAGTACATGTACAGGTACCGGTACATGCCGGTAGCTGTCAGTACGTAAGTGCTAGAGTTTGAGCCTTTTTGGCAGTACATAATGTACCCGTACTCGCGCACCCCTCCCTCCCTCCGGTCCGCCACTCCCGACTACTCACCGTTATGCAAATGCTTCGAATAATTATAGAAATTTTTTCTATTCTGTATATGAAGATTGATCAGGAGCATCGCAATAAATCATAAAATTATCAGAAAAAAACTACCTTTTCTTAATATTTAAGTAAAGTTGTATAAGCAAAAGTACTAATGGGGTCTCATATGGTTGAGCATGTCCATATATGTTACAGATAAGACACAACTTTACCACACTTAGTATGGTTCGAATCAGATATGTAGCACTTATTCAATACGGAACGACCACTCAGCGGGTGTCCAATGGATTAACAGTGATCTCTACAAATCATGCATATTAGCGTAGAAAAATCTTCTTTATTGATAAAACAAAACAAGTCATTGTTTAGACGAATGAGAGAACTGCCGATATTCATTGGTAGATGTGAATATACACATGAGCAGGACATGCGTAATCCTCCTTGCCATATACTTCACAACTTCAATTCTTATGAGAATGTCGATTCACAAAACGAGATTCTATGCAAAAAGATATTGTGTACGTCCAAATTTAACTTGCAGAGAAGTTTTCAAGAACCGAACCTCCTCAAAATCCGAACCAGTAACCGCTCATAATGGGATATTATAAAACTGACTGATTTCTTCAAAAACACTTCTTTAGGCCGATAAAGTCGAGGCCGGAGTTGCATAAAACCGATGACATCGATGGATTTCCCGAGCCCGATTATCATTCGGTCAACCCTTCTATGATTTCAAGGGTTTGTCCCGAGGACCTACTCCAGACTGAGAAAATTCAGTTGGAAGTTTTGAGAAACTGATGGTGCCATTGGATTCCCGGACCCCGATTACCCTTCGGTCAACCCTTCTACAATTTCAAGGGTTTGTCCCGAGGACCTACTCTAGACCGAGAAAATTCAGTTGGAAGTTTTGAGAAACTGATGGTGCCATTGAATTCCCCGACCCCGGATTGCCCTTCGGTCAACCCTTATATGATTTCAAGGATTTGCCCCGGGGACCTACTCTAAACTGAGAAAATTGAGTTGGAAGTTTCGAAAAACTGATGGTGCCATTGCATTCCCCGACCCCGATTACCTTTCGGTCAATCCTTCTACGATTTCAAGGGTTTGTCCCGGGGATCTACTCTAGACCGAGAAAACTGAGTTGGAAGTTTCAAAAAACTGATGGTGCCATTGGATTCCCCGACCCCGATTATCTTTGGTCAAACTTTATAGAAAATCATTATTTTCTCAAAAAAAGCCATTTTTTATCAAAAAAACTTATTTGGAAAAATTCAAAAACCGATAGTGCCATTCGATTCCCCGACCCCGATTACCTTTGGTCAAACTTTATACAAAATCGTTATTTTCTTAACGAGATGTTTTTTTGACCCTGAGACAAACAAACGAACAAACTTTTTTTTTTTCATATGACCCTCTCTACAGTCGAGGGAATAATTTTTTGTGGTTATAAAAACATTTTTGGTAAAAAAGTAATTTTTTGGGGTCAGAAAAACTTTCTTGGTAAAAAAATAAATTTTGGGGTCAAAAAAACATTTTTGGAGAAAAAATAATTTTTTGGGGTCAAAAAAACATTTTTGGTGAAAAAATTAATTTTGGGGTCAAAAAAACATTTTTGGAGAAAAAATATTTTTTGGGGTCAAAAAAACATTTTTGGTGAAAAAATAATTTTTTGGGGTGAAAAAAAAAGGCCTTTTTTAGCAAAAAAAATTGTTTGAAAAAATCAAAAAACTGATAGTGCCATTCGATTCCCCGACCTCGATTACCGTTGGTCAAACTTTATGAAATGTCGTGATTTTCTTGAAAACATGTTTTTTTGACCTTTGACCCCGACGACAAGCAAGCAAGCAAGCAAGCAAACTATTTTTTTTCATATGACCCTCCCTTCAGTCGAGGGAAAAAGATCTCATTAAATCAATGTCTCAATGTCCCGTAATAGAAAAAAATTTATATAAAAAAAATATATTCTACTTTTTCTCTAATACAAATGTCCCATATGTCCTGTTGATCAAGAAAATAACTATATAAGCAAATGAATATAAATAACCAACATATTATTTTTTCCTTATATTCAATATGAACATCTCTTTAAGTCAATAATAAATTCTAAATCATTCATATCTTTAATTTATCTTTCATAAAAAAATATAACATATCTATTTTATTTAAGCTAATATTACTTATACATTCACCAATCCTATTTTTTTCTCTACATAATAAAAACATAGATATAGATATTATTTTCATATTTCTATCAATTCCAATCTCAACTAAATTCTCTAACCAACTGCGACATCTGTATAACGTAGAAAACGTTCATTAATCATGCTTACGAGCTAGTTATCTTTATTTCATACCATTTTTCTTTTCTAGAAACTTGATTAAATTGTTAGTTTTCATAATTGAATAAAAATAAAAGGATAAAAGTAAAAAGTATATAAATGGTAATTAAATAATCAGTATGAAAACATATTTTTATGAAAATTCTTGTCGAGGACCCAAAAAAAGGTCACATTTTTAAAGGACATATTAGAAGACCCCATTGAAATTTATGGACAATAAGACAGAATAAAAGACCCCGGGTGTTCTAATATGTCCAGGGCTTTATTTTCAATTGGTCTTTGAAAACCACAATGATTCAATAGACGTAACGATAAAAATTCATTCACATACAATATTTTTTTCAATTTCTATGGAAATTGATCTTCAAAAAATTACATGATAAAATACATAAGAACAAAGTAAATTTGAACGGGGTGTAAAAAGGACACAATTGAATACGACAAAAAGTATTTAGGGCGAATCGTGTCGGATGAATAGTAAGGGACGAACTATCACATATCGAAGTGAGGGGTCACCAAACAGACAAAATGAATATTATTACTAATGAGAATAAAAGTAAGAGAGAAAACATTTTTGAGTGGACTTGCGTACTCGTTCGATAGAACACTGTTGGAAATTATATAAAAGAACTTCAAGAAATATGCTATCTTGTGAGTGAGATGTAAATATTTTTTATTTCGATTTCAATGAAATAATCGATATGAAAAAAGACCACTAAAGAACAAGAAATCTCTGTTTTCTTCTATCACTATTTTAATATATGATATTGAACAATGTTCTATATATGTATGTCTTTCAAGGATTTTAAACTACTTGTATCAAGAAAAAGTTTCTCTCCAATTTTCTTTATATTTGAGAAATCATTGATATAGACATCTATACAGTATGTTATAATAGTGCTTTTCTTTATACTTCTCTATCACATCAAACAGAGTGAAAAGCAATATTATAGAAGTTCCTCTTTTCTCACAAATTCAAAGAAAATGAAAGATTTCTTTTGATGATGATCATGTTTTCTCTTTCTTTCAGTACCACTTCGTGCCAGTCTGATAGATATTCCTCCAAATGCCAAATGGAACAAGAATGGTCAAACAGTAGGAGGACAAAATCCAGCACTCTCTATCCCTCGAGGTTTATATGTGGATGATGAACAAATAATTTATGTTGCTGATTGGTTGAATCACCGTATTGTGGCATGGAAGTCGGGTGAAACAAATGGACAAATACTGGCAGGTGGACACGGACATGGAAATGGTACTCATCAATTGACTCACCCAACAGATGTGATCGTGGATAACGAGAGAGATAGTCTTATTATTTGTGATCGAAGGAATGAAAGAGTAGTTAAATGGCCTCGTCAAAATGGAACAAGTGGAGAAACAATTATTACAAACATCTCTTGTTTTGGTTTGACAATGGATGACAATGGATTTCTCTATGTCTCTGATTATGACACACATGAAGTAAGAAGATATCGAATGGGTGAATCCCAAGGAATAGTAGTAGCAGGTGGAAATGGACAAGGAAATCGTCTTGATCAGCTCAATGCCCCAACTTACATATTCGTCGATCGAGAACATTCAGTATTTGTATCTGATGAAAATAATCACCGTGTGATGAAATGGATAGAAGGTGCAAAAGAAGGTATTGTTGTTGCTGGTGGACAAGGAGAAGGAAATAGTCTGACACAATTGTCTTATCCTAATGGAGTTGTAGTTGATCAATTGGGTACTCTTTATGTAGCCGATAGTTGGAATCATCGAATTGTACGTTGGCCTGAAGGTGCCCAACAAGGAAATGTTATTGTTGGTGGAAATGGTGAAGGAGCACAAGCAAATCAACTCAATGGTCCCATAGGATTGTCATTTGATCGTCAAGGTAATCTCTATGTTGTTGATTGTGATAACAATCGAGTACAACAATTTAACATTGAAATACCATGAAATTAATGGGATGAACAGATCAATTTTATTTATTTTCAGCTATTGATTATTCTCTTTTGATTGCTGTGTAATTTTAATTGAAAAGAAATAAAATGAAATTAATATATATTTATATTCACGTGTGCGCGCGCGACCAGAGAGACCCTGATTGTTGGAGGCATCAAAGCCAACAGCGGTCAGACAATGTACGTACATAAAAGGTCTTGCCGTTGTCTTTGTCCAACAAGAGCAGTATCTCTCTGGGTTAAATTAATGTAGAAAACATACATTAATTCTACGCTAAAAGAAAAGTAGTTAGAACAAACGGACAGCACTCACCAGTGGGAAAAAATTTGAGATGGAAATAAATATACTACCCTTTCTGTTCCAATGTAACAGTAGTATGTTTATTTCCAAAAAAAAAAGATATATAAATGCTTAAATTTTGGGTGTTTTTCATTCAATCGGATAATTTTCTTTCATATTCAATTTGTTTTTGATTATCAATTAAATGACTGTTACATTTGGAACAGAAAGAGTCATTTAATAAATAATCAATAACAATTTGAATATGAAAGAAATTTACTCAGTTGAAGAAAAACGAAAAAAATTTTAAAGATTCTATCTAACTTATTGTTAAGAGACTTACTTAACTTATTGAAATAAATGATAAATTCAGTCTCTTATATATGATATTTTTTTATTGACAAAGCGGCTGATTTTGTCGGTCATTTTCGTCATTAATTTTCATTCATACGTCATATATGAATGAAAAAAAAAAGAGGAAAATAGCCGATATGTTTTTTATATGCTTAATTGCTTTCATATTGATGTCCGTTTTGTATGATTTATACACATAAGTATAATATACATTTTTATCAATTAAGTGATTTATGAAAATATTCAATGAATCAGTGATTTTTGTATTACAATTAAATCAACGTATATATGGCGTGTTAAAGTTACATTTTTTTTGCCATAGACGACAGAGCCTATAGGCTCGTAAGACTTGAGCATCACCTGAATTGGACACTACAAGGCTCAGCCTTATCTGAATTCAGACTCTAAAATTTATTTCCTGTCGAATTTGATTCTGTTCGATGAAGCAAACTTTATTTTAGTGCTGGCAGTAGAATTTTTTTGAATGATTTTTTTCTATATTGTGATAAAAAAACAAGAAATGCGACGAAAACGGAAATCACTTGTAATATCGTCATTATCCTTATTTATGTAAAAAAAAAATACGGAAAAAAATCAAATTTTAGTTGATTTCTTGATGATTAAAAATCGATTAAAATAAGACAATTTTAATATGGTTTCGTGATTTTCAATTAATTATAATCGTGTTAATGAAAAAATGGGTTTTTCTCGAGTTTTAATCCATAAATCATAGTTTTTTTATTGCTTTTTCAGACTCCTCGCGTCGACAAATAGTATGTACAACACAAGATCACTCTCAGACTTACATGTTTGAGTTCATAAGATAATAACGATCTGTGCTTAGACATTCTTTGGTTATCGTGATTAAATATAATTAAAAATTAAATAATCAATCAAAAGTCAAGAAATCCGATTAAAGTCTTCTCAGTTTAATCGATTTTTAATCACAAAACAATTATTCAAAATCCTGTTTTTTTTTAAATGGATTAACAAAAGTCAGATGAGACTAAAACAAATTACAAAGATTTCGACCATTTGAGAAATTTTAAATTCATACGATGTTAGTAAACAAATATTCAGAGAATTTAATAAATTAATTAAACTTTGCTTAACCCTTCTTGTTACAACAGCAACTGTGGAACTTGCATTTAGCACATTAAATTGATTGAAAAATACGCTTAGAAATGCTATGACACAATTACGACTTAATCATTGTTTATTACCACATATGTATAAAGAAAAGCTTGATGAAACTAATCCATATTAAATAATGTCAACGTTTATAGCTTCATATAATAGAAGACAAGCTTTTTTCGGATTAATAGTTTAATTTGAAATAAATGATTTTTTTTTGCTATGAAATTTTTGTACTTGGTAAAAATTCTCAAGTTTTTGTCGTCAAGAATAGAGCGAACCAGTACAGTATTTTTCACAATATTAAAACAATTAAATAATCAAAAACGTCTTATCACCCAAACTTATTTTAGTCTATTTCAAGGTAATACGTAAAAGTTTTGTAGAGTAACCAACTACCCATGTCACGAATACCGGATCACTTTTAGCGGTGAACCGGAAAAACCGGCGGTTAGCCGCGGTTTACAGGAGAAAACTAGCGGTTAACCGGTAAAACCGGACAAACCGACGGTTAACCGATAAAATCGGGCAAACCGATGTTTAACCGCGGTTTATCGAAAGAAACCGGCGGTAAACCGATAATATTCCGATGAACTATATATAATAGAAACAGAACGGCTATACAGAACGGGAAAAAAAAAAAAAAATATATATATATATATATATATATATACTAGAAACAGAACGGAAAAAAAAAATATATATATATATACATGTACATGTGCTGTATTATTTATATTTTTTCCTGCTGAAAGACACGAATACATCTTAACGACGGCAAAGTTAAAGTACGCATTAATCTTTTTTATATTTAAGTTTTTAATATTCACTTTTTATTTTAATTGTTTGGAAATTTATTGAATTTTTTTTAATTCTATACTTTTTCAGATTCATCCTTTTAATATTTATTATTTTTAGATTTATTTTCTTTAACTTTTTTTTATTGATTTTAATAATTTTTATACTTTTTTTTTAAATTTATTTTTCTAAATTTATTTCTCACTATTTTGTGTTGATTTTTTGTATTTTTACATTTTTTTGTACTTTTATTTTGCGCGAAATAAAAATTCTATGAATCTAAAAATATTTGTAAAATTTTGCTATACAAACATTCAAAGAAAAGAGCAAACGATATTGTCTAGTTGCACATACTAGCATCGGTTAACTCCGGTTTACCGAAAAAAACCGGCGGTATACCGCGGTTTACCGGACAAAACCGCCGGTTTACCGCGGTTAACCGCGGTTTATCGGACAAAACCGCCGGTTTACCGCGGTTAACCGCGGTTTACCGGATAAAACCGCCGGTTTACCGCGGTTTTGGGAGCCGGTAACCGGACCGGTAAAACCGCGGTTAACCGCCGGTTTTTGTCCGGTTTAAATCACATGGGTACCTTATAATGAGCCTTACCTGATTTGAAAACATTCCTCCGCCTCCCCTGCTTTTTGCTGAGGTTAGTATGAATGATAAAATAAATACCAATTGTCAAGAAATCAACAATATCTTTCGTATTATACTTACAGTTTTTTTTTCTCATCAAAACAATAATACAAAATTTATTTTTAAATATTATGACAAATAGATTTAGCGTTTCAGCAAGAATAAATATTCATTCGACTTGTACTTTTACGTATTTACTGCGATACAAATCGAAGAAAATTTGCTAGATTGTAAAGACATAACAATCTTCTGTGAAACAATAAGATTATAAAAATATATTAATGATTTCAATGTGCAAAAAAAGAACTGGGCGAGATAAGCTACATTGACACACTAGATTCAAAAGTGTATGTATCTTATCTTTAGTCATTCAATTCAATAGAATTTGTTTCATATTTTACTCTTGTTCATTCTTCATTTTTTTTTTTTATTAAAAACTGACTATGAATCAACATTATTTAAATATTCTTCAACAATTGATATTATTTTGTTGTCAAAAACAAAAGTCTTTCCATGAGAATATACGTATATTTAAATTATCGAACAAGTTAGAAACACTAGACACAATATCTGAAGAATCTCGAGACTGACACACTCACCTTCAAACTAAATTGCTCGGAGTTTTCTTTAGATATTGTGCCTATTGATTTTCACTTGTTTAAAAGTTTGAATATATCCTCATAACAAGAATGTTAATTTAGGCAACAAAGTGGTATCGATTGTTAAAGAATATTTAAATAATATTACTTTTTGTAATTATTTTATAATACAATAAATGATATTCTTGATCGTTGATATCGAAGATCAATATATATGGAATAAATTTATAAATTATTATCTTATTGTTTCATATAATATGATTTGCATGAACTTTCCGAACATGCTCATAGTTAATACCAATTCGAGTTCCAAATCATTTTTTTGGTAACTCAGATAGATTTTCGAAGAAAATAGTCAATACAAGTTTTAAGTAGAGGTTTATAGTCTAATCTTTCATTCTATAGAGACGTGAGATAGAAAGTGTCTGTTGTGTTTTGCAATTGTTCTATCTCGAGTAAAGATTCGTTGCAAATGTATATCTGTAAAACTAGAGCAGAATAGAGTCTAGAGAATATGAATATGTCAGTTACACATTTCAGATTCAAATGAATTGTGACGACAAACTTTTTTATATACATAAATTAAAATAATATATAGTTACATTATAATGGAAGATTATTCGATTTATCTTTAATTCGTTAATATTTAAATTATCTACTAATTGTTTTATTAATAATAATAATTCCTATAGAAAAAGAATTAATTTATTTTATATGTTAAATTGGATATAATATGTTTTATAAGGATAAATAAATGTTTATTAAGTCAATATAAAAATAGAAATAAATAATATATATTTTTCTCATATTCATATTTTTATCAGTATCAACAAATGAATCACTTTTGAGAGTAAAATCATATTGTTTAATATACTAATGTTTAAATAATTAATATTGATTTACATGGAAATATTTTATATAAAAATAATTGAATATGATTGATCCAAGAATGTTTTAGTTTTTCCTTTTATCTATGTAGTCATAATAGTGAAAATGAATATAAACAAATAATAAATAATATTATTGATTGAATTAAAATATGCACAGATCTTTGACGTGTAAACTGTATATATGAATAACTTACTGAGAGAAATATTTATTACTCGCATGTATTAAATAAAATATAAATATAAATAAATTCGTTCTCAATGTCACTATATACATTGATTGACTAACGGATACGCTATGTTGAATAGTCGCATATTTTATTTACTTAATAAGCTATATTTAAAAAAAAACAGAAAATGCATGGTGAAATGCTTAAAAATTTCTATTAGACTGTTCTTCTTCTAGTTATAATTTTTCTTATTAAAGTAATGAAAAGTTTGAAGGATTAAATTTGATCCTTGCAAAAAATAAGTTTTATATGATACAAGATAAATTCGATTTTTATTTTTCAAATTATTCTACATAAATTGTTGAGATTTTCACGGTACATCTTCTACTTGAATATTTAAATTTTTTTAATAGAGTTTACTAAATCAATGAATATTAAAATACAAAAAGCGATCTTTTTAATGTACTTTATCCATATTCAACAAGAATTATTTATTTATACTATTTTATTAGACTAATAGAAATAAATGGAATAAATTTATTTAATTATATTGAATATAACGGGTGAGACAGAATAAATGTACTTCTCAATATTTTACGAATATTTTTATTCATTAGTGACATATATACTTAACTTGTTTTTCAAAAGATATCTCGTACAATTCTCAACAAAACCTTTATGAAAAGTTCTGTTTGAATGAATAATTATGGAGTTATGTCTAAATAACACAACAATGTTTCAAAATGATCCATTTTTTAATAAACTCATTATCATATTAGAAAATTTGTGTGGATCTTTCGATAGAATATAAAAAGACCATTTTATAGTCCTTGAAAAGTTCTATCAGTTCGTCAACTATCATTTTCTGATATACTGTCATTTGACTCAAGCAAAATATTTTCTGTTTTCCTTTATTTACTTTTCGGACAATTTTCCACTAGACTTATCACAAATTTATTTTTCTAATGTTAAACTGAAAATCAGTACATATTTCGATTTTTTAATAAGTTGAGGGAAAGTGTTTTTTGGAATGCTCTTGAGGTATATAACAACAAAAAAAATGGTAGTTCCAATTTGTTTTTTGTAAGAAGATTGATTACTAGAATTGCGAAATCGTATTTAAATATCCTCTTTTGGATTCTAAAAGAAAAGTATATTTGAAAACAGTGGAAACTTAAATTAAAACAAGATTTTATGTCTGTTTTGCTAAATGAAATAAAATCATTCATTTTATAAAAATGTGCATTCGAAAGTATGTTATTTCAGAATATTATAATGTTAATTGGATATAACTTTATAGTTATTCATTGAAATAGATCTTTTCTTAGTGTTTTACAGAGAATCATACAAAGCATCTTTTGAAAAGAAAGCAATTATATCCGTCATCATTTGATAAATATAGTCAAAAAATACTTCGAAATACATTTATTATGTGTCATCTGCTATTTTAGTTCAAAATTAAAATTCATCAGTTATATTGATTTTATTATTGAATAAACAATAATAAGAAAGAAAAATAAGATTTCATTCTAATATAAATAATACTTCGATTAATCCAGAAATAGTCAGTATGATGCTTTCACATGATAAAGAGACGTTTTTCTCTATAGAATCTTCAAGAGGAAACAACGGAAAGATTTTTTTTTAATATTCGAAGATTATACTTAAATTAATTAAATAATAACAAAATAAAACAATAAGATCTATTTTGTTTCCATGAATGATAGTGGGTAGTTTTTGATAGAAATAAAATAGAGAACTATGATTTTTCATTGTTGAGAAAGCAAGTGAAGATGTATTTTCAACATATTTTATTGTTTTTCTAATATCGATTCGTGAAATATTTTTATTTAGCTTTGTGACTCTCAAAGAAAAATGTTCTTTCGTGAAACACGATGTAAAAGAGTGTTAAAGTATTTAGGGAGAGAAATTTGCACTCCCCACAGATCATGACAGACAAGTTCTTAGAACCATCACAGAGAATGAGATGCAGAGTCCGAGAGACGGGCACATATGGTGATAAACAGTTTTATGCTACTATCACAGATGATGTACAACTCAACTCTACTTAAACTATCTACGGAGTATATCCTTGTTGGAGTTCTATGCTCTCGAGTAAGAAATAATGCCCAAGTATGTTCCGATATATATGTCGGAGTTGACTTTAAAATGTAGTTGCCTTTAAAAGACAACTAGTTGACTTTAAAATTTTAAAGACAACTAGTTGATTTTTAAATTTTAAACTCAACTGAGATGGAGCTAGTTGACTTTAAAATTTTAAAGACAACTGGTTGTTTTTAAAATTTCATATTCAACTAGGATGGAGCTAGTTGGCTTTAAAATTTTAAAGTCTACTAGTTGACTTTGAAATATAAATACGGAAAGTTTATTAATATGGTAAACAGTATATTTATTGAGTAAATGATGTTAAGAGAAAAAAATAAACATGGAATAAAGACCTAAGGATAGAAAACATGAAAATTCAGAAGTTATCATAGAGCAAGTTAAACCAAAAATCTAACAATTTTTACATTTTACTTTCTTATCACTATGGCATTTGGTACAACATTTTCGTTTATTTTTCTTGCAATAACATCGATTTGTATTGCAATCTCCAGAGCATTTGCAAGTTTCTGTTGATTTGAAATTTGTATAAATTTGGCTTGCTTGAATAAAAGTAATACTTGGTAATCCATCAGCATTCATCGCACGTAATGATGCAAAATTTGCTGAGGTAAGATCTAAAAATGCCATCGAATCAAAATGTTCTTTAATAATACCATTTTGTGTTGCAACTGAATACATAAATTCTCCATTTTGAGAATATTTATCAATTATTTTGCATGGTAAAATTGTAGAAGAAGTATTTGTACGATCAACTTCTGAGACCTTTAAACCAACAATATCACCAATGACATACGTTCGTTGTCGTTTTGCTGATCTTGTTTTATATATAATAAATTGTGATTGTGCGGTTTTCAGATATGCTTGCTCAGTTTCTTCTCGAATTTGTTGATGACGATCGTTTTTTGCAGTAATATTTAAATTCACAAGATTTGGTACTAATTCGGTTTCATCAACACATTCTTCGTGATCGATAGTAATTTCATAAGGTATATTATCTTTATCATTATCTAATTCTTGAGCTACATCAAGTACCATGTTTTCATTCGTTTTCAATTGATTATCATTACTATTATCTTGATTTAAATCTAACTGAGATTCAACATCATGTGCTTCTTGCAGAATATTGACAATATCATCAGGTAAATCTTCTTCTAAAATCATTTTATTATCATCATTTTTTCGCTGATGATGGAAAATATTTTTCCAGATATCATCTTCACTACGAGGATGTTGACCAAAAACAATTTCAAAAGGAGTCTTATTCGTACTTTTTGCTACACTACTGTTAATAGCTAACATCACTGGACCGAGACCTGAAGGCCAATCCGATGTGTTATGAGTACTCAACCATTTACCTAATAACTGTTGAACAACAGAGTTGCCTCGCTCCACCAGTCCCTGGGACTGGGGATGACGAGGCCGACCATTTATTATTAATAAATCGGGCCAAGTTTTTGTTAAATCTGCAATCACCTTGGCAGTAAATTCTCTGCCATTGTCTGATTGAAGTATCTTTGGTGCACCAAATTGATAAAAAATAGATTGTAATATGCTAGCAACATTGCTAGCTTCCTTTGATACCATAGGAAAAAGCCATGAAAACTTTGAGAAATGGTCTTTTGCGTGGAATATCCATTTATAATCATTATATTCACAACTCCGCATATCAATCAAGTCCATTTGCATCCTTGTCATGAAACCAACAGATATTATAGGTTTTCCAACAATAGGTTTAGGAAAAACCTTTCGTGATACACACTGATCACATAAACTAATGAACAATTTAACTATTTCAAGTGGGATGTAAGCAAACCGACGCTTGACCTACGTTACGAAGAGAAATGTTTTATAAAACAAGATAATGTGACATCAATTTACCTCATGCCAAGTTTTATCCCTTCCTAGATGTCCAACAGCAAGATGACATTCATTAATTGTCTCATAAATATTTTCGTATTGCACGATAGGTAGTTTTTCTTTTATGCAATAAACTATATGTTGTTCACTAATCTTAACAATGGTAAATCGTTTTTTTGCCCAAAAATTGAACGATGGATTAACTTTCTTTTCATTCGATAGTACTTGTAGTATTTTGTTATATGTTTCATTTGTTATTACATATTTCGACCGTCGTCTAAAGCTTAGCGCGCTTAGATAAGCATCCAATTTAGAATAGAAAGCTTCCTTCATTATTAAATGATATGATAGTATGAAAACGATAAAGAAGTTCTCGATGAACTTTCTCTTGATCATTTTCCACCAGTTGAATGTCATTTATTATTTCTTACTGCATAACAATTTTATTTCCCTACATTTTAAAGTCAACTAGTAGACTTTAAAATTTTAAAGCCAACTAGCTCCATCCTAGTTGAATATGAAATTTTAAAAACGACTAGTTGTCTTTAAAATTTTGAAGTCAACTAGCTCCATCTCAGTTGAGTTTAAAATTTTAAAAACAACTAGTTGTCTTTAAAATTTTAAAGTCAACTAGTTGTCTTTTAAAGGCAACTACATTTTAAAGTCAACTCCGACATATACATAATAAAGGATCCCTCTGGGCATGTCTTCATGGATATAAAACTTGAACATGCCTCTGTCATTGACAATAAAATTAGCTCATCTACTCAAAATCATAATGAAGATATTCCATTATATTTTTGGTATCGTGACTTTTGTGCTACTCTATACTATAATTATCTGAAATAAAATAATTCTACTTATTATTCATTAAACTGTCTGCAGTGGTTTTTCACAGATATGCTGTTAAACTGAACATATGACTGCCGTATACGACATCCGTGTACGATCGTGCGAACTCGACCTGAATAGGGAAAATAGTTTAGCAGAATTTGACTTCTCGCAAATTTCTAAGTAATTTTTATCTTTGAGTTAGAATATTTGTGATGTAATTAGTCAATAATTAATCGAAGAAAATTGTAAAAAGTTGCACAATATTCAATCATAGCTCAAATATATCACATGAATGTGAGTAATTTTCATATTATTTTATACTTATGGCAACGTTGTACATACTTTAATAATATCGAATATCTCGACTCGTGTGCAAGTAGTTTACATTTTAAAATCGATAGTTTTGCAGTGAAGAATATATTGTTTATTAATAACTTAATATGTTCATAGTTATATTTAAGATTTATCTCTTGTAGAAAAGATTTCTTTTTCTTTTTACTGATCTTAGAGGTGAGAGTGAATATGCGTGTCCCTTTTGTCTGCCCATATTCTTTGTCTATGAGGTACATAAAGTTCAATTCAGCCAAAAATGTTAGTGATTTTTTTTGATTCGATTAACAGTCCAATAGAAATTTTAGTCCAAATCTTTATGAAATTAAGGTAATTAATCAACAATTAATAAATTTCATCCAATTGGAGTGTATACGACAGAATATTATCGATTTCATATTCAGATATAAGTGGATACATATCCACAATTTTTAATATTCACTTTTCCCTTTCATAGTTCTTTCAATACCTTCATTGAGAAATCGATAGGCAACTAATATATCAGCAAAATTAGTATTAAAATCACAAAATTCTACACCATTTTTGGTATACGGATCCGTAGCAATCTTTGTGAAAATTCTATTCTTCAGACAAACGATACATTATCATAGTATATTATTTCGTTGAATATTGCTTCAGCTTTTTTGATAATGTATTTCATAAAAATGTTGAAGAATTTTTGGATTACCAACATATCTATCCCTAATTATAATCGTGATAGTAAAGTCTATGACATCCTACTAAACGTCATATCTCACCACTAACCACCATACACTACCATCTTGCAAAATTATTTATTGAGTGTTTATACTGTTCAGTATTATGAAGTTTAATAATTATCAGTTAATTAACTTAATTTAATAAAGATTTGAACCAAAATTCTGCACTATTTTGCCTATATTTATGCCAATTCCTTATTTCATATGAGAACTTTATTTTATCTTCTGTTTTAATCTCAGTGAGCTATAAGAAGATTTAGTTTTTTTCAATGAGTTTCTAAATTGTAATTAATGAGAAAAAAAAATGACAAGTTCTTTTAGATTAGAATTTTCTTGTTGTTGACAAGTGAAAAACTAAGTACATACGTTTAGAGTTAAACTAATAAATAGATTTCATCAGTTTGACAAGAAATATCTATAAGGATCATTAAGATATTTTCTTCAAATATATGTAAACTTCGTAATATTGTGCGTAGAAAGTAATAGAAAAAACAAAAAACTTTATTCACAACTTAGTTAAAATAATGTAAGTAACTGAATAACTTTATTAATATGGAATCTTAAATTGATTCTCTTTGCACTCTTTCGACATCATAAATTATTCAAAAAAAATTTCAACATGATTGTACTATAACTACTCTTAATTTTAATAAAGTATATCAAATAAATCAAAAATCAAATATAGCTCATGAAAAACCTATCACTGATAAACGACTGATCATTAACATGCTAAATTAATCAAGAAAGTTAGTCATATTTTCATGTTAACAAAATAATCTTTAAAAAGGAGTCACGATAAAATATATGTGAAAGTTGACTATTCCATTAAACGAAGGTCTTATCAGCGGAATTATGAGACAATTCAAACTGTCGCATACACGCCAGTTAGATGAAATTGTATGCAATGAAATGTAAGAAGTTTTATTTTTATTTATTATCGAATTAAAATGAATAATATATAATTTTTAACCTGAAATTCTTGTGCTCGGCTCTTAATTTATGGTCATATTCAGTATTTTAATTAGAAAATAAATAAAAAATGATTACATTTTACTGCATATCCTTTCATATTGATTTAACATAAATTAGTATATTACTCAAGTACTATATATCTCAATAAACACGCGAACTATTCTACATTCTCAGGAAAAGTCGATTGCAGATGGTTATATTCATAAATTGTCATTTTATTATTAATTCCAATAGTTGTAGAAGATTTCAGAAGTGACAACGTTTCTTTTCAATTTAATCAAATGTCTTATAAATATCTCTACTATATTAACTCTTTAGAGCCGAGACATGCGTGTATGCGTGTTGAAGTTTTGCACTTATCATCGCTATTGTAATATTATTAAAAGTCTATGGAAAAGATTCCTCTCGTTTTCTTTAGTCTTGACGATACTATTGCGTTATTGACTAACTTTGCTATGTGTACGTGAGCTTTCTCTTCTATTCGGACACACTTTCTAATGGGACGTTAGAATTTGTGCTATAGATTATTTTAATAATTATTATATTTTAAAACAGTTTTAAGTTCTTCTGTATGCTCATACAGTTATTTCAGAATGTTTTAAAAGAGAAAAGAATCCCAATCTCAAAAGATTAATACAGTGATCTTGATATTTATCGATGACAGTAATACGATTTGATAATGACAGAGCAGGACGAAGATGTCGAAATGTTTATGAAGCAAGTTAAAATATACAAAAGTGTTGTGTATTGCAGTTCTCTAAAATCGAATACCTGTATTCTTATCATTAATTCTTAGGAAAAAATTTCAATTTAAAGTAAAGAGTATTGTTCTTTTATTAACAATCTTTTAAAAAAATACTTTCTAATTGATTTTTATCCTACTTAGATAAATGTCTAATTCAACTTTATCTTCATCAATAAATTTTTATATATTAAATCAATCAATTAATCGTTATGCAACAATTCTTCTCTTATTTTTTGGTATAATTGGAAATATATTAAATATATTAATATTTACACGTAAAATATTTCACAATAATATTTGTGTAATTTATTTTTTGGCATCAACCATTTCTGATTCATTTTCAATTGGTATTGGTCTTCTCACACGTTTACTCAATGGATTTAATATTGATCCATCACAATTTTCAAGTATATTTTGTAAATTAAGATTTTTCATAACATATTTATCAGCATATACAAGTGCATGGTTTCTAAGTATAGCTTGTATTGAACGATATCTTTCTTCATCATCAAATGTTCATCAACGACAACTTATTACAAAAAAATATGTTTATTTATCTATAATTGTGATTATATTCATTGGATTAATTGTATTTAGTGAACAATTTTATTGTATTGATATTAATCAACAATTCTTAGGTGCACCACAATCATGTTATCAATTAAAACAAAATATTCAATGTCAATTTGTTGATACTTTAATTCAATTTATAATAGAAATGATATCACCTGCATTAGTCATGCTCATATTTGGATTCTTAATTTTACGAAATATTCATCGACAACGTCTTCATATCAATTCAACAAATTCACTTATTCCAATCTCTATGTTAGTGAATATGACCAATCAACCTATTGAACAACAACAACAGCAATCAATTAATATCCGAACTGTTTCAAACACAAGACCATTACCAACACAAATGAATCGAATGATACAAAAACGAAATGCACAATTAATATCAATATTACTCATACAAGTTAGGAAAAACAATAGAAAATAATATATATAATCTTTTTTATTTTGTATAGGTTGTTCTTTTCATCATCTCTTCATTTCCTATTGGTATCTATAAATTCTACTCGATTGCAACAATCTACGATACAAGATCCAATTTACGTCAATCAATTGAAGATACAATATTTAATGTTTGTGTAATATTCTTCTTTCTTAACAATACGATCAAGTTTTACATTTATACTTTATATGGGACTATATTTCGCAAGGAATTGATCAAATTATTTAGATCAACTTAGACAAGTGTGTGTGTGTTGTATTTATTTTGCTTTCTGATTGAGATAGCTGCTGTGTTTTAATTCACATAAATAATTTTGTGTTTCCTATAAATCATTTTAAACTTATATTTTATTTCTATTTAGTTAGGTATAAACGTAGAATACAATGCTCAGAAACAAATCAGATATATTATGTATATATGTATCTCAAAATAACGAAACGTTTATAAATACCATTCAACATCTTCTTGGCAATGTAGATGAGAATATGGATCGTAGATGAATGAGAGGCATTTACATGAATTTTTACTGACTACTTTCTTAAATATACCAAGAAACATGAAGAACTGAATGTGAGAGAAAAACAAATTCATAATATTGTATTATTTTAATAAAATTCTGCCAATATATTCGAGTGAAAGCTACTCATATTCACTGTGTCAATTCTGAAAATACTTGTATCTGATACAATTTAACGAGCTCTACCCAATAATTTACTCAGATTTTCACTGGCTCAAGGTACGACTTTTAGACTGAAAGATGGCCCTAGAAGGAAATCTGAAAGTTATAACTTGAGCTATCGAAGATTTGAGTAAAACATTGCATAGAGGTCGTCGAGTTGTAAAAGATACAGTGATGAATTGCTTACGCACCGATAAATAAGCGATTGTTCGCTGAATAAAGTTGGATCTACCGCTAACTTCACCGACGTGAAAAATACTTGTTATTTTATTTTACCCTTTTCTACAAACTAAAATAAAAGCAAAATTTATTGAAATAAGATAATGTTTATCTGTTATTATATCCTGGTTAACAGTCTACTGATAAACAAAACGAAACTAGTGGAATAATAAAAAAACATGTAGTCTATTTTAGTTAGACCATGTGTGACAATAACACTAAACCATGTTGCATCTTCGGCATATATTTATCTTTCTTTCGTCTTGCATACATTTATATATATAGTCGTATATACATTTGTAAATTGAACTCTCTTGAGTGATAACACTGGATCATACTTCATTTTCGATATATTTCCCTGCCTGAAATAACCAAAATGTTTTATTTTTCGAATTATTTCTCGCTATCATTACTGTTTAGTCTTATATTTATAACATAAATACATCTTTGATTCTTTGATGTAATTTGGAAGGTTTAACCATGTAGAATGGGAACTTGTAAAAAACGTAGAATTATGTCTTATGTATGAAAGAAGCAGAAAAATCACAATTGCCAGTTTTCTTGCTGAATCATACTTTTTTCACCTTAACAATTTTTTATGAATGAATCCGTTTCTATATACTCTTTGAGCATTATACGAAAAAACCTGTCCAAAAAGCTTGTGACAGTGCAAATGAAATAGGTAAAATCTAATTTACTTATCAAAGGTTGATGTTACTGAAAAAAAAGAAAATTCAGTCGAAAAACTGCATATTTTCAGTTCCACTATTAAATGAGTATATAAGATCTATTTGTACCTTTTGCTACAAATTTTCATTTTATCCCTTTCTGTCCGGCTACTAGAACACCGCTAGTAAAAAATTCTTTTTCGGCATATTTATGCTTCTTTCATGATGGAAATGTCATAAATATGTTCGATGGAACAAAAAGGTTTTTCCTCGCCGAATACCTTGATGTTGCCATTTGGCAACATCCGGCCGTAAGGGGACAAAAATTTTGAAAAGATCGATTGTTTTTCGCCTGTCAATTTTCGATTTTTTTGAATTCATATATTCACATAATAATACAGTATGTCTTTTCGTCCGTCTTTGGAAAAATAAAGCTAAAATATGCCTAGAATATGCTAAAAATTTGCACAAAGATGCAAAATTAGCCAGTTTTTGTCGAAAAGCTCTAAAATTCAAGGAAATTCTAAATAGTTTCGAAGCATTCTAGCGTATTTTAACATAGAATATTACAGAATGCTTTGAAACTATCCGAAGTTTCCTTGCATTTTTGAGTATTTCTACAAAAAACTTAGCTAGTATTGTACCATTGTGCAAATTTTTAGCATATTCTAGGCATATTTCAGCTTTATTTATCAAAAGACGGACGAAAAGACATGCTGTATTGTTGTGTGAAGATATGAATTCAAAAAAAGCCTCAAGAGAACGAAAATTGACAGGCGAAAAACAATCGACTTTTTTAAAATTTATTGTCCCCTTACGGCCGGGTGTTGCCATTCGGCAACATCCCTACTTTTCATTGTTCAAAATTATGGAATAATATCAACTAATGAGGCAATATATAGTGGGTCTATGGACAAAAATTAACCACTAATTGTCTTCACCATTGAATGTTCGGTTGCATCAAAAAATTGGTTTTACGTTCGAGATGCTTTTTTGGAGCCTAACATAGAATCTCAATCATTTTCATCCTGAATATTTTTTTCTTCTTCTGAACACATGAATCTGTGCTAAAATGTCTGCAGATAATTATCGAATCGTAAAAAAAATTATAAACTATTGATATAGAACAATTTTGGGCAAAAAACTAACTAAATGTTGTCATATGGCAACATCCGGACGGAAAGGATTATACAGCTGAAACTTTCAGACTAAGTTGAGTAATCAGATATGTATCCATAGTATAAATGTGAATTCTAACGATAAAGTTATTGAAAAATAATTGGAAAAAATAAGACGTGCCGTTTATTTTGGTAAAGGAAACATATCTTTTCTTCCCACTCTTTATCTCCTTTCTCTTTTTTTCTTGTTCTTATTTCCATCTGAAGACACACGTATTGTTTATATGTTAGTATATGTATATCTAAAGGGTTGAGATAACTAAAATTAGATCATCTCTAACGACAACACTAGGCTATATTTCGTTTTTGATATATATATATATATTTTTCTTTTCTTTCTTCTCGATTTTCTCGTTTTGTGAGAATATATAAAAACGTATTTTCTCTTACTTATTAAGTGTACTTGTATCTAGAGGAGAGAAATAAACATAGGAAATATGAAACTATTACGTATCAATCAAAACCAAAAAGCAAGTTTTGTATTTTCTATACTAAATTCCGTATGGCTAAGTAGAATAAAACATGGTTAGGTTAGTAAATCTTCAATATTTTTACCAAAATAAAAAAAGAAGTTTCCTATTTTTTTTACCAAAAACCTCTATGCAAATGATTGATGCCATAATAGTTAAGAATCAGTATGATTCAAAGTCATCATACTCGAATTCATGGTACCTATATATTTGTATCCTACTTTGTTTACTTATGTCTTTCATAGTGAAAATATTGCCGTTGCATTTTTATCAAACAAAATGTATACATTATCTCGAATAGTAGAAAAAATCGATTCATTTCTTCAGTAAGTTATATTGAATCAGCCCATTTTTATATTCCTATACCTTAGAACATATCGGATAATTTATATTATTATTTCTACTTCTATCCCGATATTCTTAACACAAATTTAATTTTTGTGTTTAAATCTCTACTTTTTTTTCTTGTATTATTATTTTCTAACAGTTCTTGTGATAAAGTTACGAACACAGAGATTCACTTTTCATAATTTAATAGAGCTTGTTGTTAATTCTCAAAGATTCAAATAAAGATTTGGTCTACATGTTTCTTATCAATACTATAACTTCGATAGTATCTACGATTAATGAGTATCCAAATCAATATACGATTTTAAAATTAGAAGTTTTCTTAGATTATTTATTCTAATTTTGAAGATAACTCAACATCAAATAACTATAACTAGATGATTATTTCATTAAAAATTTTTTCAAGGTTATTATTTTCTTCTACTCTCCTCGCACGGATCGTATCACTTTTTGTTACGATAAAAAGCACAATTCCATCAATTTTTATCTATAGATAAATTCTCAAAATGAGATTTTTCTTGCAGATAGTCTTATCGTTACACGTTCATCTGAAAAAAGTATTATATATATTGACATATAATACTATAAAAGACTTCTCTTTATACTCTTTAATATAGTATTTCGTTCTGTATATGTTTAAATAAGGCAAACTGTATCAGTGAGTGACAAGTATTTAAAAATAAAAATAATAGAATTCAAGGATATAACTCATTTTAACTTATAATGTGTCAAACCGTTCGCTTTCTCCTTGAGTTCATATTATGTTATTTTCTTAGGTTAATTATCACGTACATTTGAATTATCTCTGGAAATCTATAAATAAATATTTCATGTATTGAGATACTCATCATAATAACGATATTTATTTCTTCTGATTTTCAATTCAAATCATTTACATATTTTCTAGAGAAAAAAAAATACGATCGACTGATAAAATAGTCTCTGTCTATTTTATTAAATACACAAAAATTATATTTTGGATAACAGAAATATCAATTTGAAAAGAAGAAGATGGTTAGTTCACGAAATACCGCTCGTTTCAATACACAAATACAAT
This sequence comes from Macrotrachela quadricornifera, assembly GCA_022393335.1. Lineage (NCBI taxonomy): Eukaryota > Metazoa > Rotifera > Eurotatoria > Philodinida > Philodinidae > Macrotrachela > Macrotrachela quadricornifera. The sequence goes on along the minus strand of JAJEKB010021741.1, from coordinate 715,811 downwards.
CACAACGAAGAATAATAATTATTTTAATATTCATTGTGATGGTAAATATTATTTAGGTGAAATTTCTTTTTTAATCAGAAATAGTTCTATGAATATGTAGGGAATGAATCTATTCTACTTTATTTTCAATAATATCGAAATGGCATTGAAAACGAAACCAATTATTGTTAAAGCCAATGAAACAATTGGTGAAAAAGTCAATAATATAATTGATGAAAAAATTGACAAAGCAACGAAAATTCTCTATGAAAGTGAGTCATCTTATCTAAAAAATTCTTTTTTGTTGCAAATATATTATCTGAATTTCTTGTGTAATCCTTTTGATTATTCGAATAATGACTTGATTTCATTTCTTTTTCATAAAACTACTCTCATTCAGTATCATAATAGAAATATTTGTATATTAAAGAATATTTATCATTTTAATAGCTAATTTCGACATTCTTTTGGAATGTCTTGCACTTTATTTTTTATTAAAACTCGATTATATTGGCATACTTATTGTAAGTAAATATTTGATATTTGTTCAATTTAATCTTCTATCAATTGTGTTTTACTATGTAGTGTGCATGGATCGATGTAGCTTATTTAATTCTGTTTGTTTCTTCTATGTTACTTACAATTATTCTCCTTATTAATCAATTAGCACCAATTAGTACCAATCGAAATTCTACAAGTGGATCAGTTGCTGACACTAGTATTTGTTTAGTTATAATAATTATTAGCTTGATCTCTCTAGTTGTCTGGGTATGTAAATGTTTTTCGTTCTTCTTCTATTGATCATCTTTGTTTCTATTTGAATGATTTATTTTTCAGACTGTGAAAGTGATTTTCATGTTTAAATTAGGAAAATCATTGAAAAACAAAAATCAAGAAAATGTACAGCAACAATATCCATTAGTTTGAAAAGCATCACTCATATTCATGTATCAATTTAATTCAAATAGACTGAATCAAGTCATTAGACTTGTATGTTTTCATTATTCGAATAAATTTCATATTATTTTATTATTAAATAATAAAAATAATCTAGAGATAAAGAGTTATTTTGACTTTCATATATATATCAAAGGTTTCGTATTTGTTCATTTTTCTGTCATTTGCAAGAAAGATTCATAAATATAAGTCTCAGATTTGAATGGGACACATATACCAATTTGTGGCGCTTGACAAGATGGTTCTCAGCATATATTTCGTTTTTGCTCACAGATCTTCAAATCAATAAATTGGTAGGATAATATTAGAAATATCGAAATTTTACGCATAAAATTTTCAGAGAAAAGCAAGTTTATGAGTCATTCATTTTGTCATATTAAATTAAGAACTATTTAAAGTTGCATCACTTTTCATATTTCAATATTACTTTTTGCACAGCAAAATTCTTTCTGTGATACACTTTGAAGAATGCAGGTTTCATAAAAAAATCTATTTTCTATATTCCAAAGTTTATTCGATATTAAGTTTTATGCGCTACTATTCAATTGACTAAAAAGTTGATAAATCCGTATGGTATTCTTCTTTGCAAAAAAAAGAGCGAAAAGATTAAACGTAAAAAGACACATGTTCGTCCATATGTAATATACATAGGGTACTACAAAAGTTTTGCAACCTGGCTCTTCCAAAAAGGTTCAGTTTGCATTGATGTATTTTGTTATATTGCTTAGACACATTTAGAAATACATGCAAAATTTCAGACTTCTAATTCTTGTATTTTGCCAATCCTTAAAAACATTTTATGAAAATAAAAACAAAATATATCAAAAGATGCAGTGTGAAAAGCTCTACAATCTACAATATAAAGCTTATGCTCATCGTGTATTTTTTCTTTGAAAATAACCAATATTCTGAGTGACTAATTCTCGATGCTACCATGGGTAGTTTAGAGAATTTTAATTTTACTTGCAAAACAAAAAAGGGCATAATTACAATAAAACTGCTGTTTGTAACTTGTAGGGCTTTTCATGCTACATTTTGTGATGTATTTTATTTTGTTTTTAAATAAAACATATCAGGTAATAAATAAGAAAAAAACACGTTCCTCGCATATGAAAAAGAAATACTTTTTGCAACATCAAATTTTGATCGTTCAGAATTTTGTTTCCTCAACTGCAGAGAGGGTCATATTAAAATAATGCGTTTATTGGTTTATTTGTATTAGGGTCAAAGGTTAAAAAATACATTAAAAAAGATTAGCAGTCAGAAATATCATCCAATTCCATTTTTCGTCTTCACACTCAACTCAATCCTCTACTATGAAGCTACGCATGAGTCCTCCCTTAGAAAAATGGCTTTTCCGAAAATAAATCAACATTGAGTTTTTAGTATAGGAAGATGCGCTGAAATTTCCTCTTTCAGAATATATATGGCTTTTTAGAAATGGCTAGGTTTCAAAAGACTTATCGTAAAAAATATCCACCTTACTACCCTGTTTTCCTAGAAATTTTTATGGTTTTTCAGTTTTTGAAAAACTGCGTATTGTTTCATATAACAGCATTGCATATAACATTTTTTTAATATTAAGTATGATACATGGCATTAACTTATTCACCTGCTACGCGCTTTAAAAAAGTTCATTGACATATATTGAAAATATACCATGTGAATATGTTTTTTTTGGGATTTGGCTGTAACAATCGATTTCTAAAACTTCTTTTGCGTTTTTCTCAAAACATAGTTTCCAATCAGAAAAATTGGAACTAGTTTCTCCTGTCTTGAGCTATACTCAATATTTTTTTTTGTTTGAAAGATCTCAACAAGTGCGAACTTTTGCCCGACCAGTTTTTTTAAAGTCGATTTCTGGGCTGAAAAAAGTGGGATTCACTGTTGTTAAATCCCCACTTTTTCTGCGGATTTTAAAACCCTTCCAGTAAAATGGTCATAAAAAATCAATAAGACTGAATTTAAAAGCTCTGTTCGGACAAAAGTTGTTGCGTCCTATCATTAGTTTTAATTTGACACAATCCTGACTTTGATGTCTTTTGTCACGACGGAGTTCTGTCGATTCTCTTGAAGGCCAAAAATGACCTATGATGCAGCTGAAACTCCGGTCTAGCACGGCCAAGGTTGAGAAACTCTAAGAATACTGTTTGTAGGTAATTTCATGAGCTATCAATCGGTAAAAAAACTCTTTTTTTTTCGTTGCGCTTGTTCGGAGATATATGACTTCTGTGACCGATGATTTCGCAAAACGACTATTGTATTATAAAAGTAATTTTCTATTTCTAAGCAATAAACCTTCCGGCGACCTAGTGTGTGATACATACAGAAAAAGGTGTCCACTAGTGATATGTTTAGTTTCCAAAATTTTCAGAAAAGTTTAGGAGGTCGACATATGGTAAAATATGCAATAGTCAGTAGAAAATTTCTACCACGAAGCAATGCAAAAATTGTCTTAATTACAGAGGATTATAGAGCAAACATTGTTCTATGAAATGAAACGTTTCCGAGCTCTCTATAACGTTTCTTCACTAAGATACATCAGTTTTGTTGAATACTCCTGAGAATTGGTCAAAATTTTCTTCCTAGTTCCCTCAAGAAAATGCCCTAAAATTGAAGACAGCATGTTTTTTGATTTATTCATACTTTTGGTATATTGGAGACACTAATACTTTATTTCACGAGTAATTTCATTGCTAGCGCTTCTGAAACTAGAGTGGGGAGTAAAGGGTTAAGCAATAAAACACAGAATAAATAACTGGAAATCTAATCTTTTTTTTAGGTACATGCACACTATCTTACTGAAAAAGTTTTTTATATTCTCCTCACGTTCGAAGAGTTATGCCACTATTGATATATAGTCATAAGTTAGTAATTTTACATTATTGATAAGCAATATAATCTAGTATGAAATTGAACCATTTCATCAAATATACGTCGTTTAAAGATGGAAGAGTCAATACAGAAATGTTAGATTGTCAACAAAGTTTCTGCGCTTTTTTCAAAAATTTTATTTTTATTTTTCAACTCCAGCGGTACAAATAGCTTTCAATTGCATATGTACCATCACTATCTATCACTTGTTGTCAACCTTCTGGCAGGAATAGGATTACGCGTTCGTAGAAGTTCTGAGACTTTTGATCGAAGAAGTTGATCAGTTCCATTTGATGTCGTTCTCGTCGTCGAACTTTTTCTCACGCAAATGATGAGAAACAGAACGAAACGAATGGTAGCCCGTTGGAGTCAAGTCAGGAGAATAAGATAGATGAGGTACTGCAATCCATCCCAGCTTCAATAATTTTTGGCGCGTCGACTTTGAAATAGAGGTCTTGCGTTATTATGCAAATAATAAATTGATCCTGCTTTCCCTTGAGCTTTTTGGCAACCGATTCAATTGTTAACAGTAGAGATCAGCAGTAATGGTGCAACCATTTGGAAGAATTTCCTATTGAATAATCCTACTGACATCCCATCAAACGCTCAGTATCATCTTCTTGGCATGTAAATAATTCGTCGAATTTTATCGCAACATCAGATCAATCATTATTTATGACAAATCAAAATTTTAATATCAATAATGATAATGCTCTTAGAAGTGAAACATCAATTAATGAAGAAACACAACTTTTTCAATGGCTATTATGGGTAATTGGTCAATTAATATTATTGAATATGTTGATCCATCTATGGATGAGACAATACAATGAAATACTGTTAATGTAATGAAAAAATCTAGATTGTTCATGGAGTTGATCAATACATCTTCCATTTTAATGAACTATGTATTTAGTCTCAAAAGCAGTTCAAAATTAATCGTGTGCTTCAATTAAATTACAAGAGTCGTTGGAATTCATTATATTATTTAGTTAAAAGAATGTTAATGTACAAAAAAGCTTGTCAGCGCGATTCCTTTGAGACTAAAATGTGGAACTCACATTTTTCATATGTCAGTTCCACAAAAAATTATAAATAAAATCAATAGTTAAAAATATGAGATTGCTCTCAATAAAAAACAAATAACAAAACATTCTTCAACGGAATTAAATCAAGATGATTGAACGATGTCGGAATTAATCGAATTGTTTTTGAAACCGTTTGTACATGCAACACAACTTGTAAATGGTAGTAAATATCCAACCATTAGAATCAGTTATTTTGTTAATTTTCAAATTTGAGAATTTTTTGAAGATGTCAATGATCATAGTATTAATGATGGAAAAATTTTGTTTTAATAATTATACACAATTGAAAATTATGAAAGTAAGATGTTTTTATTATTATATTCAATTAAAAATTCTCTTATATTTTAAGACGTATTCCTATTTTGATCCTATTGATTTTGCTTGTTAAGATTAATTTCCATATACCAAAAAAAAAGACTCAAGAAATAATTATTACACTTCTGTTCTTTTTTCTAGTGGCAGGGGCAAGAAGGGCGACGTTCACATCCGGAGCTAATATGTCTTCTTTGAAACAAATTTGATGCGCAGCTCAAACTAAATAAAGAATAGATATTATCTTGTTAATTAATATTTAATGGTATGACGTTCTTACTAAAATCATTTCTACGAATAAAAAATGGACTTTTTTTTTCTATTCACAAATAAACACAATGTCGTAAGTATGTTTCAAAAAGAAAGAAATAAAAAAAATCTACGTTAAAAACAAGGTCAATATAACCGGCAGAAAATTTTTGTTCAATAGTTGTTAGAAAAGTTTATTTTTGTATGAAAAGAAAAAAATTAATATTTCTAATGATTGACAATATAGAGAGAAATCAAAGAATTAAATATAGACTAATGATAGATTAAAAGGAAGGAAAAAAACCATATCATTATTTATTTTTTGATTACGAAGCTTTGTCTGTTTGTATAGATACAAAATATATCTATTCGAGAAAAAAAGAATAACTTCTCATTAAAGTATATTTGAAAAGTTTTCAATAGGATGAATAGTCATCTTTATTTAGTTTAATCGACGGAGAAACTTAATTAATCTTTAGTAATAGACTGTTAGAAGACTAAATATAAATAAAGAGAATTAAATCTTTTACATTGCATAGATTATATTTAATAATTTTATTTTTTTTATGTTAAACATTATTTGTCATCAGAGATATATCATTATTCACTTATTTCTTCTTGAACTAATTGTGTTTCCATAACATACGAGATTAATTTACACTTGAGACAAATCTACGTCGTTTTTTTTTATGTGCTCTTGCATTCTGTAATTAGAGAGAAAAAAGAAAGAAATTTTATTTCACTAAAATATTTTCTATTACATATACTTCATAAACTCAAGTGTATCTTTTTATTCATTTATACATTTATCTAAAAATGAATTCAACTGCTTTAGTCGAATTAACATTAACTATTCAAAATTCTACAATGATAATCATTGAATGGTGGTTTATTCCATCAACTATTTTGGAAATAATATGTACAAGCTTAACTATTATACTTACAGTTTTATTTCTATTTATCATTATTATTGACAAAACATGTCATACAGTTGTAATGATGTTATCTGCTAATTGATGTTTAACAATATTGATAAGTGCATGTATTTTACTTAGTTATTCTATATTCAAACTTGAGAATGATTATAAACAAATTCAATATGAAGATTCACTCTGTATTTTTCGAGTTTATATAGCTTATTTTGCAAGTTCTATATTCTATTGTTCATTTGCATTACAAGCTTTCTATCTATATATACTTGTTATTTATCCAAATCGTTTATTTTGGCAATCAATGAAATTTCAAATTATTCTTATTTGTTTAACACATATATATGGTATAGTGCATTCTTTGCTGATATTTTTTACTGGAAAAGTTATTTACAATGTTGATAATCAACTATGTCATGTACCTTTTCAATTATCTTTCTCTCTGATTTATATGATGATTTCTGCTTGTATGCTGCCTATTTCTATGATTATTTTAATTTATATAAAATTAATTCGATTTGTCAAAGAAATGAGTAAACGTGTAACATCTGCAAATATTTTAGTTCGTGCAAAAAGTGAACTACACATGGTTCGACGTATAATTATATTAATTATGACGTTAATGTTTATTGGTGTTCCATATATGATAATTATGTTTATGCCATTTTTTAATCGAGCACCTAAATATTATTATCGAATTATTTACATTTTTAATAGTATATCTATATTATTGGTAATAATTGTTTTGTTCAAGTTCACTGATTCACTTAAAACATCGTTAATAAATAGAATTAAATGTCGATTAAATGCGGTCATAGCGGTATTGTCATAAATAACAAAGACAAAATTTAGTTTTGATGTTGTAATGTACAATTGATGGCTCTATTCGATGAACGTATTTGGAGAAGGAAGAAAACGACATGTTTCAACATTGGAAACATTATTTTACGAAAGTCATGACATTTTATCGAGAAAAATAGATCTCTGTCAAATTAAATGACCCAATTGAAACTGAAAAACTACATATGCAATTTTTTAGAGCAGCTCTTTGTGTATCGAATAATATATAGCAGGTTGCATTTTCATCGAGTTTTTTTGTATTAAAAATTTAAATAATCATTAAAAGATATACTGTGAATAAACGTATACAAGTATATTAGACTTATATCTTGTGTTTATCACTTTTTCTTGGATGAGAGTATTGCATTACAAAAGTTCTCGTTCCACCTGTAGATAGCCGGATAGTAGTAGTATAATGCTTTATTACGCTATGAGCGAACTTCGCTCCTGTAGTGTGAAAAGAAAACCATCCTGAAGTAAAAAGATTGATAAACACTAAGTTGAAAAAGACTTGGAGAAGTAGGAGAAATATAAAAGGAGACACCACGAACGTGAAAAAGGTGAAAGAAAAAGAGTATATTTTAGAAAGTATTAGTCATAAAGTTCATGTGATATAGACCTTTGTTGGAGAGCAACAGCAAAGGTTTTAACAGTGATAGCGTAAGATATGATCGAACAAGGATAAACGTTGTTCGATTAATAGTTTGCGAATGTTTTTGTGAATTCATTTCCAGATCGATCATTCCAGTGGCTGGATCCCGCCGGAACCTGCAGGAAACTAGGCCTTTTCCGGTAAATTCCCGCCGTTTCCACGTCGGATTAAAACGGAAACGCAGGAAAGCAACAAGGTTTTTGGAAGCAGTATTCCAGCCGGAATTTCTTCGTACCGGAACTGTTCAAATCCTCTCAATTCCAGTCATCGGAAAAAGCTGGAATAATTCAATATCCGACAGGATATTCATCGAAACAACAACATAAACTACCGAAAACCGCAGGATCTAAGCCGTAAATCGGTGGAAATTCCAACGTATCCTATTGTTGAAAACATACTAGATTTCTCATACTCCTTTCAGCATTTCTTCTCTAAAGCTCATTATTCAGCTTATCACAAATTCTACTTTTGATACATGCGATTCTCTAAGTATTTTCCCATGATTTTTCAGGAAAATTCTTCAAGATTGAAGTACGTATTTCTCCTAGATTTATCGATGGGTTTCTAAAGGATTTCACTCAGGATTCCACGAAAAATTCAATAATTTTCCCAGAGATTTCCATAAGATTTCATTAGGTTTTCTTGAGAATTTCTGCAAGATTTTCATAATTTCCTTGAGAATTTTCCAAGGATTTATATGAGTTCCTTGATGATTTCTCAAGGATTTCCCTATAGTTTACCGTAGAAATTGATTCAAATTTTTTCAAGGATTCCTCGAGGATTTCGTTATGTGTTTCGCTGGAATTTTGTAGAATCTTTCCTACTCTCTTGTTCCCACTAGACGCTTTCCTTGTTTCTCAATTTCATCAGGATCTTTTCCAGTTTTCCTGGTAAATCTATGGAAGCATCTCCAGAAAATACGCATGAAACTAAAAAAAAACACTTCTATATATAGCTATTAGCCTGTAAAACAAAACGGTGAATGAGTAGTTGTCAGAAATTTTATTTAAATAGTATTTAAATTTGGTTTTTGGATTTTTTTGAAATACGAACAGTTAATTAATTAAATACTTTCAAATTCCCTTGACTGTAATCAGGGTCTCAATCCCGAAATTGACGGTGTGTTTGTCCGCACCTCGGATTGGTCAATTTTTTCGACCAATCAGAATGTATCTTTGCTAGGATTCACACATACTCAAGTAGCCTACTACGGGCAAGTCCTCAACTACTATATATTGAGGCTACTCTTAGGTCGTCCAGTACTATATATTAGGGATACCCTTGGGTCATCAGGTACTGTACATTAGATGTATCCATAGGTCATAAAGTACTATGTATCGGTGGTACTTCCTATTATCGATAGCTATCCCCTTGGCTTTAGTCAGAATCTTAATCTCTAAAAGGAATGTACTTGTCGGCAGGGTATTAGTCCGAATCTACAGTCAAGCGACCTAGTGGATCGCCTCGATTCACGCCACTTGTGGTATGTTTTAGTCGATTTTTTGCTCTAAACTAGATTTGATGGTTATTCGTTCTAAAGAAGATTATACAAAGTGTAACAGAGCATTTACTTCATTTTGTGCTAAATATCTGTATAGTAATAAAAAGACATCATTCCCGCAGATGTATGTGAATCTGTTAAACCGAGCTTTGAAGAATTATTGAGCGGAAATTGTGTTGAGACTTGCCTGAATGCAACGTATTAATAGAAGTCTTTTTTTGATAACATAACGTATATAAGTATGATTAATTTTCTGTGAAATAGTGAAAGTAGGATACCTACTTTTCCATACAATAGGACACAACGAACAATTTTTTTAATAAAGATGATTTCATATATAAGTTTTTTTTTAAGATAATAAAGTTTTGATCAAGAAAGACCTATTTTATAACAGAGTGCTAATAGAGGATCATTTGCCGTTTTCATGATCAGAGATTTACAGCGTCATTAAGAAAATTAAGATATAGAAAACGTGTATGAAATTATACTTCCAATCAGAATCATGCAGAAAAGCGTTTTACCTTAGTATTTCCACTTGTTGATTATGTTCTTCCTTTGTTTTCTTATTTTGAAATTTATATTTGAAATCAAAATCAAATTCTACATTTGATGATATGTAATTTAATACGATTAGGAAAAACCTTTTTTTCGATGGTCCTGAGTTTCCTCACAGGTTCCAAATGAAACCATGAAAAATTAAAATCGTTTTTTGATGAAAAAAACACGTTATTTTACTCAGAATTTCATGGTGATTCTGGGTACGTAACTTTTTCTAAAAAAAATATCGTTGTCAAAAACAAATAGATTCATCATTATTTTTCCTTGTTTTATTAATTATAACCTTATTATGTTGAAAAATAAGTAAAGAAATACTCTATTCTGGTAGAATACTTTATAAAAAATATTTTTTCCAAACGAATATCAGTGAAATCTTTTTTTATTTCAAAGAAAACTAAGTTTTAATAGTATCAGTAAAAACGACGAGGGTTATACATTTACTCCACTTATTCTAGCACGATCATACGTTTACCCCATTTGAGGCAAACGTACAAAATTTTTTTCTCTATAGCTCTCCGAAAAAGATTTGTATTTGTCAGTTTCTAGCGAGCCGTTTCGGAGTCGAAATTTGTCGGATTCTTCCGGCAGTTTTCTACAGTATTTCCGGCTGGATATGACAGGAAAATTTCCATTAATTTCCGGTCGTACATTTTTGACATGCGTAACTTTAAAAACTAAGTCGAAGAAGGAATGTCCTTCACCGATGTGCAAAGTTGTCTTCCTTTTAAAAGTTGTTTCAAACAAATTTGTTTACAAAATGAATTCAGACAAGAGCAGTGTGATAAAATAATTTGTAAAAATATTTCATTTAGAATTATCGATGATAAAAATTTTCTTAACGGGAAGAACAGGAAACTTATCGAAACAGACAAAGACCAATAACACTTGTTGTTTAATGAGAAAAGATCCAACCTAGTAGAAACCATACGAGTCATTATGAACACCATTTGCTAGTTGTATTTGACAATGAACATCGTTCATTGAGATACTCTGCCTGTATCTCTAAGTCCGTACTTTCCAAATATATATGCCAAGCGCAATGATACTGATGAGACCGAAACGGAACACATGTCGAAGTTGCAATATACGAATATTATTTCGATATGTTCGAATATCTCGATGTCCTGGTGGTAATGTTTTAATGGCCACTGCTAATGCTTTAGCATAATAATCGCGACCACTTATTAGATTACGTTTACCATAAATATAAACGTCACCTATATTATGAAAAATCGTTGCAATTAATGGATGTTCTGCACCATGTGTTTGAATGTAAATTTCTTTTGCTTTTTCATAATAATTTAATGCTATATCCCAATTCTTCATTTCATAATGGACTAGTCCAATGTTATTATATGTCAAAGCAAAATCTACGTGGTTTTCCGGTAAGGATTTTCGTTGACTAGCGAGCGCTTTTTCAAAATATTCTAGTGCTTCTTTTTGATTTCCTCGTTTTTGATATATGAGACCAATATTACTTTGTGTTTTAGCTGTTGCTGGATGGTCTTCAGAGAAACAAATAAATAGAATTTCGAGAGCTTTTTCTAGATTTTTTAGAGCCTCATCATACTTAAGATTATCAAAATGTAGTACACCAATGTTATTATATGTATTAGCAATGTTCGGATGATTTTTCGGTAATGAAAGTAGTTTATATTGAAGAGCTTTTTCAAAATGATCAATGGCTTCTTTATAGTTGTCTACATTCATGTAAACCATTCCTATATTATTGTATATTGTTCCAAGCTCTAAATTTGTTTTTGGTAACAATATTAACGCAATATTATAAGCCTTATTATACATTTCCAATGCTTGATCATAATATCCGGTGCTATAATATAAGTAACCAATATTGTTATATGTTATGGCAAGAGAAGAATCATTGAAATTCAGATACTGTGAATCTAATTCGAGTGCTTGTTCTAAATATTTTTTTGCTAATTCGTAATCGCCTTCATCAATAGATGCGAGACCTAAATTATTATATACTTCGGCTCGATCACAATGATCATCAGGAATTTGTTTCAATAATATTTCGTAGTATCGCTTGCTTTTGTAACATTCACCCATTAGACGTAGAAATTCGCCTAACTGCAACAGTGACGAGGTTTTACCAATTTCTTGTTTGAAATATGTTAATAATTCATTTATTTTAGTGTCCTGTTCATCTGTCGCAGTCAATGATACATACCAATGACCACTTGGTAATTGTTTAACATCTTCTATTCGAAAGATAAAACCTATCGATAGCAATATTTCGTTTTCCATATCTGTGTTTGATGGATCACTTAGATCAACATATGGTTTATTGACAATATTTGTATCAATTCGTACTTCATAGATAACGGATTCATACAATGGACGTTCACTACAATCACCAGCGAATATTTCGGCTACATCACGTGATGTCGTCGTGGAAAGAAATGTATTCATTGATATAATATTACCAATGTTTTGTTGAATTTTTTCTAGTTCATCAGCTTCCATTTGCTGTCCTCTATAGACCGTTAGAATTTTTGAAGACTTTGATAATTGATCATAACTATTTTCCATTTGTTTAAAAAGATCAGAAATGAAAAAGCGAAAATGGAATATAATATCGATATCCTCTGTACGAAATGCTCTATTGAACAATCGATATAAAAATGAATCACGTGTATACCATTGGATAGCTTCTTGACATGAATAAGTCTGTTCGAAGTTTTTTATCTTCTCTTGCTCTTTATCATTATCATTGTAATGAGATCGACATACATTCAGCATCTCATTCTTAGCATTTATTGTTGATACATCTGGTAAATATAATAATGTTTGAATTAACAATTGGAACCACATAAATTTTGCACTCTCTTTATCAAGAGCTTGGATTGATTTCTGTTTCATATCCGATAGCCGACATATGGTAATTGGAGGTGACATATTGTCGTTTTTGTATAAAACCACATCTTCGGTTAATTTGTCAAATAAGTCGTCTGTACCAACAGTTGACAAATCTTCAAGATTTTCTGAGGACATATTTATTTTTTATGTTGATTTAGATATTTGTCAAAATAAAAGTCATTTTGTGACCATAATGCTGATCTAAAAATGAAAAACTAAAATGCTTCTACAGTGCTAAATTGGAATTAAAATAAATATTCTTATTTAATTATTATGCATACATCTTACTTTTTATCATATTCACACGGTATAGTGCGTGTATATTGAAAATATTTGTCGGAGATATTATCTTTCTGTAGTTCGATCAATTATTAACAATGAATATCACACAACAAAGAATGAATAATGAACTTTTAGATTTCACAAGATTTTACGAGACTTTGCAAGCTTAGGACAGACAATCCGATTGTTGGATCCTACAAGAGATTCCAGACAATTCGGCAATTTCTGATAGAATTCTGTTGGAATTTATCGAAGCAGCTGATTTTTTAACAGTCGGAAGCTGCCGGAAAGTGCTGAATTCGAATTGTTGTCAGTGAACCAAATATTATCTGCACTATGAACGCCTCACTCATCAGCTGTTATTTTGTAGTACAGGAGAAATATATGAGCATGACCAATCATAGGTTGTCCCGATTTGCTTTCTTTCTATTATTAGTTAAAAAATCTAATTATATTCGGGTCAAACCATTACCCTTATCGCTCAACTACTAAACTTCAAATATTAACTATTGATGGCTGTCTTATATAGAAATATTCAGTCTTTGAAATCGTATCTTATTGTTTTTTAAGGAACTGAGTATTTTTAAATATTAAGACGACTATCAACAGCTAATAGTTGAAATTTTATAGTTTAGCGAGAAGAGTGATAGCTTAGCCTGTATACGATTAGATGTTTTTACTTGATAAAAGAAAGAAAGTCAATCGGAGCATCCATCTTGATAGGGTTAGAAAAGTGCGAAACTCATGAGAAAAAGGAAAAAAAAACAATTTTGTTTTTAACAATGCTCATAGATGGTGATGGACACCAAGCTGATTTTAGCGGTGCAAATAGAGTGTGAATAACAAATACTTCTGTATAAGTTTCGATTAATTTAACTAAACAGGAGTTAAGAAATAAACAGGGTCACTCATTCTTAAGGATCCAATAGTGCAATAGATATCAGAATCATATATGCATACTATATTTACTTACGCTATAAATGAATGACGTTTCTTCTATTCTTATTAAGATGGAAATTTTCATCAGTAATACGCATTTTCTAATATGATTCAGCTAAAGGTTGCTCCAAGACACGTACTGCTTATATTTTTGTTTTTTCTTGTCTCGTTTTTTTCTGGTTCTGTTATCAACGACGTATTGTACACGCGTCAATACGTTATTGGCTACGAATGATATTGTAATGCCTTCTCCAATGACAGTATCCTCGTTATTGTCGCGAGTCATCACAACACAAAGGGCAGAACTTTGCATCTGCAATAAGATAGAAAAGAAATCTGATGTGTTTCTCTTGATTCGCTTTTATTTCTTCTCATTACTGGAGAAATTGATTTTTGTTTCGATACCAAATGATGATTTTATGAATAAAAGATTCAAGTGCATGTCCGGTTATTCGATTATGATTGTTCACTATGATTTTGTCGAATAAAGTCACCTAGAGGATTCTCTCCGTAACTTCTAATTTGAAAACATGAATACAAATATCAATTAAAAATTTTATAACGTAATTTAAAAGTTTTAAATAAAATTTTAAATCTAAAATTTATTCAAACTTAAATTAATATTAAACATTTCAATGAGTTTAAAATAGAGTCCGCTGTATATAAATCATTTCAATTTTCGTCTTATTTACTGTAATTTGTAGAGTGCATTTCATATAGATCTACTCAATTCTTTTCCATGAATTTATTGTAATTTATAGCGCTCGTTAAATTACAGAGAGAAAGTATATATTGTTGGCGCTTTTGATTAGTGTTTTGTTTGGAATTTAACTAACATACTTTATATCATTCACAATATATCGGGTGAACTAAAGTGATTGCGACGCTTTTGTTTTATCGATATTTTTTCATAGACCAGTGGCATAGTCTTAGTTTTTTTCCAAAAGATGCGCCGTTGGAAGCTCTACAAAAAATGCTCAAAAAAGTCCCTACTGACATATTCTAATAATTTTTTCCAAACTAAAAATGAAACACTACATTTTAGTACTACTTTCCACTGTATTAGTAATACAAAAATATGTTTTTATTTTGCATATACCTTAAGATGGATAAATGATATAATCTTTATTTTTTTTCCAAAAGATGTGCCGTCGAAAGCGATACAAAAGCTGCACGGAGAAATTCATATCAATTTACTCTGATGGTTTTCCTAGTCAGTTAAAAGTGAAGATCTGCGTGATGCTGCCACGAACTGTTCGAAAATATATGGAACATAGTTTGTTTTCCGGATATCTCTGCATAGATAAATTATAGAATCTTGAATTTTTTTAAAAAGAAGCACCGTCTGAAGTTCTACAGAAACGACAAGAACAGATCCTTATTGGCTTGTTCTGATAGTTTCTTTCCTGTTCAATATGAAAAAAATACATGATAATACTATTTCTCATCGTATTTACAATAATGAAAATTTTAGAAAGACTTTTTCTTATTTTCTACGTATCTCTCTTTGGGAATACGATAGCACCTCGGTTTTTTTACCAAAAGATACGTTGACAAAACCTCTACAAAGGCAGGTTGCGTGCATCTGCCATACAAGCAAAGACGGATTGCAGCGAACTACAAAACTCAAAAGCCTGAAACTTTGCATATAATCCTAAATATGTGTGAACATTATAACAAAATACTTAAACTAAATCTGCGGCTTTTGGAAGAACCGAACTGCAAAACTTTTGTAGTGTCCCATGCATTTATCATTTGGAAATTGTTGGTAGTGCGATCTTTATTAGTACATTAATTGCAATCGCATATTCATTTCTTAAACTTGTTTTATGAAAAATTCGTTCGGTATCATTTTTATCACCACGAAAGCGTTGTTTTTTTTTGTATTAAATTATAATGAAAACGCCACTAGACGCATTCATCATTTATTTTCTTAAATGCGTGTATATGCGTTCAAATTGTCATTTAAAAAGTAATACGATATGAACTTAGAAGCTAGAAACCAAAAACAAAGAAAAAAATATTTATTTCAGTTGAACAAAAACGAAAATAAAGGTAAAACATGTGAATGTGAATGATTCTTTGTCATCCATGTCTCGGTGAGTGATAAACTAGATTATTTTTGATTAAGTTAGTGATAAGTTTAATACAGTGTTAAATATGTTCGTTGTTGATCTTTTTGCTTTTAGTTTTAATAGGTCAATTCTACTATGTGTAACTTGTTCTCCATCTGTTCGTGATAGAAGCAATATATTAATTTTTATTAATTTTCCTTGATTTCATCATAGTCAGATAGTCTGTAAAACGTGTTCAAAATCGAATAAATCCAATTCAAATTTCATCTCAACGATGAATACTGATGGTATGAGTAGCAGATCGAAATCTTTGTTGAGCAGCTGAAGATACTTTTTTGAATCATGGATAGAAAAATAGTTGGCTTTATGCTGTTTTCTTATTAAAGATATAAGCTTCGTATTAAGATCAATATCAAATGTCATTAAATGTTGTGTAAATACGCTATCTTTGCAATTTTTCAATACGTGAATAAAACTCTTTCCCATCTAACCTGCTCTGATTTGATTTCACATCGGTCAAAAAAAAAGATTCTATTATCATAGGCATCATCTGACACTGATCAATCAGTTTCAAATAATGAGACATCACAGTCAATACCAACACTCATATTTTTACCATTGACAACACGAATTTTTTATAAGTCAGTTTTCAATTGCTTGATATTGATCACCACTAACTTCGTCATCGTTTGAATGATACAGGCTGCATCATAAAATGTGGTTATGCCTACTTGAGCACGTGGCTTCAAATGATTCGATACTAAGCATTTTTAATTGAGTAGTGTATTCAATATTCTCGTCTCTACACTAAAAACGAATAGTTTATACTGATTAGTAAATAAAACTTCTTCCCATCATGCAGCTTCTGAGAAATTTATAAGAAAATAATGAAAAATAAGCTGTCAGGACGCATAGACAGTACTCTTTATACTCCTACGTCTGTTTAAGACACCGATCATTTCGAACGGAACGATTCTTTTCGACACTGCAAGACTTTTTAAAATTTTTCATCTGTTTTGTACTTGAAATTTTAATAATCATTTCTTCAATCAATTCTTGCCATATAATATTCAAAAGGCATTTGATTTATAATGTACTTTATCCTTAAAAGATAGGTGATAGATCACGAAACTCTTCGTGCAGTAAATGATAGTCTTACGAGAAAACATTGTCATGTATCAAATCACTTTTTTTTAGCAAAACTTGTTCGTTTTATAGATAGTTTAAAATGACACATCTAAATAGTGTGCCAATTTTGACAGAATGACTTGTCTAATCCCATATTTAGTATGAGAATCTTTAGAAGTGTTACAGTATTATGCAAATTAAAACATCCTAGTCTATCACGTTTGTAAAACACATGGGTTATTTGTATGTACATATTATCAGAAGTGAAAGCGTCTTTTTACAAATTTATAAAGCACATATTTTGTGCAAAAATCAAATGAAGAAATATAACCAATCTTGTGCAAAAATATATCATAGGTTCTAAAATTTGCAAATGTAAACAGTTAGATATAGTTTTAAATGAGAGGAAGGAATCACAGTATCTTGACTAGAACAAAATTCCTGAACTTCTGGAAATTTTAGTGTCCGAAACGAGTTTTAGACGAGCTGAAATATGTACGAGATTCAGCCTCAATATTCTCAATTATGCATAAAAATGTTGCTATTTAGAGAAAAAAAATTGATATTGGAAAATGTTTGCCTATAGTTGCTCCAGACATTCGTGAGTCCAGAAACTGTAACTTTCTCTTATATTGTTCGCGAACTTGTACAGGTTTTTATCTTCGTATCCGGATATGGAGCTGAGATATTCTTTTTAATTGTATATGTTGAAGTGGTGTTAAATTTTCTAAGTCTTAGCCTTGGCAGGATCTATTTATATACGTGTTACAATGACGACTCGTTTGAATGTGTCCTTATTTAGATTTAAATTCAATCTAACTATTATGTAATATTCATATAATTGTTGATTTTCTGACGTTTGTAGAGAAGTTTTTCTGACAAACATTGAGTATCAAGGACAAAATAATTGTTGTTTTATTACTATCTTGCTGGTGAGTATCAGTATGAAAAAAATAATTATTAAATATGATCTTATAGGATATACGTCCTATGTCGGGAAAATAATTATTTTGGATTTTCTCCTGAAAACTATTCGTGTCTTTTGCACCGTCTACACTACATCCAAATGTTGAACATGATGCTCCTAGGCTTATATTAATTTTGAGTTTTGTCAGCTGATAAGACTGACTAATTTCAGTCGAAGCATCATAGTCGTTTAAACATACACACCATAGTTATAGTCACATCCTCAATTTATTTACGAAGACAGGTTTGACGGTATTTTAAACTTCGCATTATTATTAGACAAATAAATTTATAAAAATTTTATTATAACCACAAAAAAAAGAATGATAAATATATAATTTACAAACTTATAAAGTTCAACCTTATTCGAATATCGAGACTAATGAAACAATAATTCATTCAGAAGTTCATTCCAACAATAGAAATAAAACACATAAAGAATCATGCGAACTCAAAGAACCTAACAGATTGAATATCGTTTTTTGTGGTTCTATTTCATTCCAATTAAGTTACTTATGTACAAGTATTTCACCAAACATATTGTTCACAGAATAAATATAATTTCATGCGATTTAATTGTTGTGCGGTGTATAATGACCTATATTGAAATTCGCTAATATTTGCTGCAGCTTATTGTACATCATTTGACGTTCTTCTACTGTTGCTGTCCGAATTTCGTCTTTGGGTGCGTTTATATCAGGTGACGTACTGAGTACGAAAGTGTTAGACAAGTTTGCTAGAGATTTTTTCCTAGCAACAAATGTTACAACTCCATTACTGCAGCCAGCCGTTGGCTTTACCGAATGAAATTTACGCCAATTAAGATGCATTTGGTTTCCCGGCAAATGCTGTCTAACGCTCTCACAGTCAAGCGAGCCATTCTCATGCATGACTGAACCAAAAGTGTTGCCTGAATTTCGCGGAAAGCGATATATGATTTCTTTGTCATTTGACTTGTTAATTTCCCATAATTTCTCAGTATATCCACCTTCTAAACAATACGTGTCGAAGGAATATTGATGATTGTGAACGTATGTTTCAGCACAGTCAATAAACCAATGAATTCGATATTCAGTTGTTGAATCGTTCTTATCGTCATCAAATCGCACTTGGTGCATAACATTTGGCACGACACGTACATCCACATCTGCCCAATTTTCAAGAGCGTTTTTTATTTTTTCGAAACATTTTTTTTGAAATTGTTTATCTACCATATGGATCTTTTTGCTGGACATTGTTGATTTGATGGCTGTGGAAGTTATGAATTGCGATTCGTAGTATAAAGGTTTCTAGTGATACGATTGAGTAAAATTTAATTTTTTTCCATTCTTTTTTACCTATGATTCTCTTTTTATATGTGTTGAAATAAGTTCTGTGACGGTAGGGAAGAATCCTCAATGCGGTTGTGAGTCACAGTAAGAGAACAACTAAAAATATTTGTTCGCATACATCTTTCAAATGTATGAAACATCTGATTTTGTTCCTTTCCTTTCCTTTCAATTATTCTTTTTCTTTTTCTCTCTTTCCCATCTTCTTTCTCATCATTTGGCACACTTCTCATTGTACTGAGACTGTTATTTCCAAGTGGAAAAAAGAGACCTGACATCATCTTTTTTTCCAATATCTTCGTGTTAAGGTTGGGAATTGACCATCTGCTTTCTCTCTCTTGTTTATAGAAATATTCTCATATTTGTCTTGAATAAACGATCAATTGAGTTCTATTAACATTGTTGATAGGACTATGTAAGTCAATTGCTTAACTAGGAATTGGGTATTTTTGAAATTTAAAAATTTCTCAATATTTCAAGAAAGTTTTATTTCACCATACGAATCTTGTAACAGTGCAACGCTGTTTGAAAAACTATTATTCCAAATGAATAAAAATGAAGTCTAGAATATGGCACAGCTTTTCAACGTTTCTTTCAATTGATCGTTTATATTGATTCCATTCTAAACGAATAAGACAGCCAAATAATAAATATTCCTGTACTCGATTTATTCAGTTAATTTTTAAAGAGTTACAAAAGTTTAAACACCAAAGAAACAACATGCAATTTGGATCATCAATCACTTTTTTGTCTGAAAGTAATTTAGGTATTTAAACCACGTTGTCATAACTTGATAGCTTTTCTATCGAGTTCATAAATAGATCACTGTACAATTTTCCATGGTCGTGACATACATAATTTCACGAAGTGCTTGATTGAAATTGTTGAGTATGAGTAGAGGTGTAAGCTGAAGAGTTAAACGGCGGCGACAGCTACATTTAAAGTTGAAGTGTTTTTTTGAGAAAAGAGATTTATATTTATTTCAACTTATGTTCATTACTTTTTCAACACAACACACATTATATAACTGAATATTATCTATTATGACATGTTAGGTATTTTTATGCCAATAAAAAATGTTTTATTCAAATCATCAGTTTTTTTTGTCAAGTGGCATATCGATATACAAATGAAAAGAACGATCATTATAATGAGTATACGTGAACAAACTGATAACTGCATTGGTAAGTAATAATCACAATTAAAAAAAATACATTACAGTCTATGAAAATTAAAAAAATATCCTTCAATTTCTTTTATTTTTATTACTACACGTTTTTATCTATTAACGCACTATATATAGGAAGAAAGCTCAGGACGTTCTGCATCTTGCGGCACATTTACGCTAAACATCAAATGCAATTTAAAATGTAAAAAATATATTAGATAAAAGAAAATGTCATCCACTTTTTACAGGCTTTTGTATGTTGTAGTAATTTCGATTTTGCATATATCTTAACATAAGTAAATAGAAAACGTTAATTTTTCTCCCAAAAGATACACCGTGAAAAGCTCTACAAAGCTGTATTATCTAATTGTACTTTACCTGTTGTGACAGTTTTTCCTATACTCAAAATGAGTAGCTTATATTTTAGTGTCAATTTCGATGAGAGTAAAAATGTTGGAAGATATTTTTGTTTTGCATATATCTCAATCTGGAAAAATGATGATATATTGAATTTTCCTTTAAAAGATGTGCCGTCGAGAGTTCTACAAAATTACTATAGGTAAAGTTCTTTATCTAATCAAAAATTCTTCGGAGTGCTTTCAGAAATAATAGGAAGTGACACCGCTATATAAGTTGTTCAATTTTGAGTGTGAGAAAAGCTGTTAGAAAGGTGAAACGAAATTTGATCATACAGTCCTTGTAGAGCTTTTCATGGCGCATTTTTTCGAAGAAAATTTAACATTTTTATCACTTATTTAAGCCCAGATATATGCGAAATAAAGATATGTTACAACATTATGGACATTCTGTATATGGAAAGAATATGGATCACTTTTCCTTCTTACACATTTTATACTTTAAGCTGCCTTTGATGTTCAATATAAATATACTAACAGATGCGGTGCGTTCTGGACTTTCTTCATATATATTTAATAAATTAATAGATAAAAGTGTGTAGTAATAAAAGAAGAAAAATCGAAGGATATATTTTCAATTGTCGTGGACTGTAATAACAAAAACGAGATCATGAAAAAGTAATACTTATCACTATAGTTAGAATGTATTCCAGGATTGCCAAACCTCCTGATTTACAAACTTTTCTCCTGATAAAAAGTCTCCTGGATTCAAAAACTGATTTTGAGGCTTTTCTCCTGATTTCTCTTGATTTTCAGTTTTTTGATGGCTTCATTTCTAGAGACGTTTTGAATCAGTAAAAAAAGCGCAGAAGATAAAGAGCATCATTAAACGTAGAGACGATAATCTCCTAGCTTATCTTGTTGGTGGTGAAAATGTACCTAATGCATAAAAACTAACTCCATTATCTTATCGCCGTACCTCTCTCCAATGCTTGTTGATGCAGTATTAAGAATTAGAGTGAACGGTTATTCTGATTATACAGAGTTTCATAATTATTTCTTAAATGGTCAACAATTGTCAACACAAAGGTTTCTCGATAGAAAATTGTAGCCATGTTGCAAAAGTCATGCTGACAAAATCATAGACATTTTTTACTGCATAAAACGTGACAATACCAGTAGAATAAAACACACGTAAATACAGAAATGTCTAATAATCTCTGAAAAAATTCAGAAAAGAACAATCTCGACCATGAGAATTGTCTAAAAGAACATCATAAAAGAATAAATATCTAGCATTCCTCGATGATCATTCTAAAATAATAAGTAAAATACATTGGCATCCCACCAATACTGTATAGAAATGAGAATAAAGCGGATCTTTAATAAAAAGAGGAAAAAAAAGAGACATACAGTTTTGTCCGAAAAAAACTGAAAACTACAGACACAATAGTGCTGCGAATCCTACAAAACTCATACGCTATCCATATCGACTGAATATGACTTGAAAAAGTGATAAAGAAACAAAACTTCTAATCGTTCGTAGAAATTGTAGTGCGACTGCTTATGTATGAATTAGAAAAGAGTAAACATTAGAAAACAAAAACCTATTCTATTTACATACTATCGGATAATAATCTTACTGTCTGGCTAAGTAGACACACAGAAATAAAAACGATTAGAATTCATTAAATGTCGTTTTTGTTTTTTATTTCTTTTTTTCAGATGGTTGCGGATGTGAGTACGATAGTTTTTATTTTTTTCAATTTTCAGCAATTTTTCTGTGATCTTGATCATTTTTAGCAAGTCAGTTTCACTTTTTCATTTTCTAGAGCTGTTTAATATATTAGTTGCAAGGGCACGCATATGGAAAGTTTGTGAGAAGTCATTTAACCTTGTGCTGTCGAAAATGCTTGATTTCTTCACAGCAAAAAATGGTCATCTTCTTGCGTTCTGCCGAAAACGACATACATGTATGGAGTAGATTGTACGGTCTCCTACTTTTTGCTGATCGGTCGCTCCTATTTGTTACTATCTCATTCCATCATATCTAATTTCTACCAAGAATCATTAAACCGTTGTCAATATTGGCCCATGCCAAATAGACATGATCCTAATTAGAGAGATGTGACGTATCATATGGCTCAGAATTGCGAATATGTAACTCCATGATTGTAAGCGCAGAAACACGATCGTTTGTGGACAAACAAGGCTGGCCTTCAGTTTTTATTTTATTCTGTATTTCTTTCTATACGATTATATTTCGTCATCTACGATTTGAAGACATACGAACGACCAAAATATTATCATATACGGAGAAACGCGAGAAGAGTGGAGTTGCTTAATTTGGACGGTATATCAATGGCATCCACATAATCTAGCAGTATACCACAGGTTCTGTAATCAATCAAGCAATTTTGAAGGATCAGATATTGCTTGATACAACATAAAAAATTTTATCGGTATCCAGTAAGGAGAGATCTTCAGCTTATAACATCATGCTGTCGGAGACTATCTTGTCGAAGAAATCGTATCAGATCTAACAAGATTTTAAGGTAGGCTTACCCAACCTGGGAACTTCTTCTCATTATGACGCATGCGTTGCGCTGCCTTGACTATGTAACTTGATTAGTAAGCATATCAGTTTATATCATGGCATCTTTTTGTATGACATGATAATATTAATCAATATATTCATGGATATTTTCATCCTCAACCTAGGATTCCGTGAGAAAAGATGAAAAAGAGACGGAGTGGGATATTAGAACGTACGAAAATCTCATGTCATTCGCGTTCATTCGATTTTGATTGGTTTCTGGCATGTCACTTGGTAGCAGACCTGGTTGATTTTTTACCTAACAAGTTTGAGATGTAACCATGATCCAGAAAATTACCAATTCAAGAAATTCTAAAAATTTTCGTATATTGCTTAATTTTCTAGAATTCTTTGAATTCCACTAAATCTTTTAAAGAGAATGATGCCTTCACTCTCACTAGCGAGAATGTCTTAGGATTCAAGGAATACTAGAATTTCTGGATCGTGGTTACTGCTGTTCCAGTTTATTGATGCACCAGTTCCAGTCATGACTGGTGGACTGGGTACCAGTCATGACTGGGTACCCAGTCACGACTGGGTGTTCAATCACTGGAAGGGTATCTTTCGATCCTAAAGTCCTATATTATGGGAGTACCT
>JAJEKB010021741.1:596907-686557 GCA_022393335.1 Macrotrachela quadricornifera | reverse complement strand
GTACCAGTCCGACTGGGACCCAGTCCGACTGTACTGGTGCATCTCTATTCCAGTTATCGAAACAAGGGACCCGAGAATTTATTATGAGCAGAGTAGATAAGTATATAGACATAGACTTATTCAAAAATTTTTGTTTTAAGATTTTCAATTCAAGGTATCGAGACATTTATGATTACCTGTCTTTTTCTTCATTTCACTTGCGAGATAATTATTTCTTTATTCATTTGAAAGAAAAAAGTCACAATATTGCCTTTACAGGAGAAAACTGTCTGGCACTTTTCCATTTAACCTGATTTCAAAAACTCTTCTAATTCTCTTCAGCTTCTTCGAAAACTCTCCTAATTTTCTAGGAAAATCGACTGTTCAACTCCAGATTTCTACAAAAAACTTCTAATTTCTGAAATTTGGATTTGGCAATCCTGCTAGGAATATTAATGATTGAAATAATTTTGGTAGTATTAATAGATGTTAATGTTTTTTTTAGTTAAAACAAAAATTCTTTTTCTCGCGCAGTTATGAACAACACATCTGATTGATTGGAAATTCTACGGATGGAAAATAACGAAAAAAATATTCAATATTTATAAATGTCTCCGATAGCGGCGACTCAAAAAATCTAAAAATTAACTATGATTTCGTGATGGCGACAGCGGTTCACCCATAGGGCTTACACTTCTATATACATGCAATGAAGTTTACGAATTTTTTTTCTTTTCTTTGGCATATAGAAAGTGGGTAAAAAGCAGCAAAAAATCGAAGAAAGAATCATTTAAAATACGCCACTACTGCGAGCATTATGGCGCCGACTGTTCTACAAGTTCATCGAAAAAAAAATACGGTCACTCAAATGATTGTTTTCAAAACGAAGTAAAAACAAGTCTGCTTACAGAATAAATAGATACTATGAAAATAATGATGTATGGTTTTAAAATGTTGCTCTTATTATTGATTCATTCAATAAAGGCATAAAAATCAGAACCCGACTGTTTTATATGTAATTGAAGACATTGCACAGTAAGAGAAAATACTAAAGAAAGTGTTTGTTGCGCGTTTCATCAATGTATGTATTATGATAAAACACATTAAATAGAAATTTCGTCAGTTCTGTCAAAAGTATTTCTCTTTTTACTACATTAGGGGACAAATTTTCGATATACTCTCTAAAAAGCCGCCATGATACACCTATTCTCAGTACCATTTTTAGAAACTTTTTTAACCCTTTCCAGCCGGCTACCAGAGCAGAGGAGCAAAAATTGTTTTCATGCATTTCTCGAGTTGCCAGGCCATAGAGATAAGAAAAGTTTATGTTTGGGAACCAGCAAGCATTTCGACATCGAACGACTTGATGTATCCATATGGACACATCCGGCCATTGAGGGACAAAAAATTTTGAAAAACTCTTTTATTTTTCGCCTATTCAAATTGGATATTTTGAGGTTTTTACATCTATACTTGTAGATGTAACTATAATTTGTCTGTCTATCCATGTTATACAAGCCAAAGCTTGAATATTTTGTAGAATGCTCTAAGATTTTCCAGTATGATGGAAAATTAGCTTAGTTTTTCCAAGAAATTTCTGTCCATTCAGGAACATCCTAGAAAGTTTTTGGACATTCTGTACTTTGTAAAACTAGATTATTACGAAACGTTCAGAAATCTTATAGAATGCTCCTAAATGGCCAGAAATTTCCTTGAAAAACTGAGCTAGTTTTTCACCATACTGGAAAATCTTACGTCATTCTACAAATATTCAAGCTTTGGCTTGTAAAACATGGACAAACAGGCAAATTGTGATTATGTGTACAAGCATACATGTAAAGAAACTACAAAATGTTCAATTTGCATGGTCAAAAAAAAAGATTTCTTCAAAACTTTTTGTTCCCTAGTGGCCGGATGTATCCAAATGAATACATGCCAATATTTTATTGTTCGCGTATTATGAATAATCGGTCTTAGTAATGCAATAGATAATAGGTCTATGAAGGAAAATTAATAACTAATGGCTTTGAAGTTAGATTATTTAGAGACACGAGAATAAGATCATTTCCATACGGATGCTATTTTGGAGTATTAAGTGTGGAACCGGTCAATTTATAAGTGAATTGTTTTTTCCTTCTTCTAAATGCATGAATTTGTGCCAAAATGTGTTAACGTAATTATCAAATAGTCAAAAAATTTGATACCATCACTATAGGTCAGATTTTCGTAAAGTAAAAACTCAATGTATCCAAATGGATACATCCGGTGGGAAAGAGTTGAAGTTTCAAACAAAAAATTTACAATTTAAAATGGTTTTAGCTCAAAGTACTAAACCAAAAAAGGTTATAGACGGTTTTCTTTCGACTTAAAAAAAATTCGAAAAATAGTACCTGAATCTAGGAATATACAAAATTCTACATCTCGGCCTAAACCTTTTATGATTTGTTATGACTACGGGTGTCAGATTTCAATTCCGTTCCTGGAAGCTGTAAAACTATGTGGATTCTACATTCCTGGTGTAATTGACAAAAGGTGAAATACCAACACCATCAACCTTAGTACTGATGTTTATTGTATTACTCCATCACTTAAATCGTGATTATATCACATAAAACATAACATTATATAGAACTAGAGGAGGTACCCACTGCAAAGAGAATATGGTTAAAGTTTTGCATCTTCCGCCCAACTTTTTCCGCTGTACATAACACGTCTTTTACAGGAGTGTTCCCCGCTGTGGCTAAGTCATCTTTAACAGGATTGTTCCTGCTATGCGTTAGGTATTCGCCATTGAACTCTTCTCGCCGTGCATGATACCTCTTTCATAGGACTTGTTTTTATCGTACCGGGAACCTCTGCTACAGAGCTTTTCCCACCGTGCATGGGGTATCTTTCACAGATCTTTTCCTGCCGTGCGTGGGATATCTTTCACAGAACATTTCCCACCGTGCGTGGAGCATCTTTCACAGAACTTTTCCGCCGTATTTAAGGCAACCTCAGAGGGACTCTTCTCATTGGACTCAAGCTGATACCCTCACTCACATTCACTTTGGACGCGATCACTCTCAAAATTGCGTTCAACTGTGTCATTTGATTAGAAAGTGAATAAAATCACAGTTTCTTACGACTTGGATGAAGTTTCACGCACGCCTTCCTTTCTCACCCCCAATCACTCTGCCGACATTTATTAGCGGACTCAAGGAACCGATGCGGATAGTTCCGAGACGCTATCTCTCACGTTGACTAAATACATAGCGAACAGACTCATCAGAATCTCGATCTGTATTGATCGCGATGAAATTTTACCCATCCCTTCTACGCACTCCGTTTGGTGGTTCCAAACTTATGATGACCTTCCTCAGAAGCTGAGAAAGTAGTGTGGAAAGTTTTGTATCGCTAGCTATCACACGAACTGACTGCATAGCGAACAGACAAAAGTTCTTTTTTAAATATATAGATACGTCATCGTTGTGACTCAAAAAAAAACAACGAATACGTTGTTTCTGTGACTCATAGAAAACTAATGGATACATTATAGTTGTGAATCAAGGAAACACTTGTATACATTTTTTTTCTCTTATAACCTATTAGAAACCTTCGATTTTCACATTTCGACTAAAGAACCATCGATGCGAAATGATTAATCTTAGAATCATAACAAATTCGCTAAATTTCTGAAAAATTCATTCAATTTCCTTGTCATATGACGCGTGAAATTTCACCTTCAACACCCCCATCCTACTCCTATTAATCGTAACACCACTCTATAAAGCTACCGCTGAAATCAGGAAAGCACTGTGGGAACTTTGGTAGTGTAAATTAAGACACTACTATATGGGTGAGATTTCACCCACACCCTCGGTGGGTGACCCCGCTATGACCTTCCTCCGGGCCCGGGGATGCACCATGGAAAGTTTGGTGATCGTAGCTTTTACAGGGACTGAATGCATAGCGAACAGACAGACATACATACAGATATTCTTCTTTATATATATATATATATAGATAGATAGATAGATAGCATGAGTAAGAAACCAAGGACAGAGCATTGATAAAACAAAAGGAAAGAAGAGTATAAAGAACTCATGTGGGTTTTAAAGAACGAGGAACCCTTTTATTTATTATAAGTTCCAGAAACTAGAAACCCTTTTGAATATAATGTTTCTGATTCTTGAGAACTAGGAGTCTATGTGAATTCTGGACTCTTGGGAGCCAAGGCTCCATTTTGCAAGAGGGTCTCTGGTTTTTAGAAACTGGGAACTTACATCGACGCCCGGCTCTCAAGAACTAGAAATCCATACCATCTTTTATGTTAACAGACAGTAAAAGAGTATGTAAACATTCCAGTGTGTTTAGAAATGCAGACGAGAGAATAATGAAGTGGTTCATTCTTTCCGAAAACAAATTTTGACACCCTAGTTCTAACACTTTTTTTAGAGAATAAAGCAACGTCTATTACTTACTAGGAAAGAGGACATTGATCGTCGATATCAATGAATATCGATATGGTTCATTGAAGCACTATATAAACAGCGCCACAGATTTGACAACAACTTTTTAAAATAGCAGATTCAGCGTAACACTGAGAATGAATACCGATGTTACAAACGATTATCCACAACTGTTCTCTCGTTTTTGGTTCGAGTATTAGCCCAAACGATAGGCATCAGTGAGTTATTAAACACCCTATAACGATTCGGTTTCTCAGGTCTCCTAAGCAGAGATATACAATTATTATTGCTACTAGTTTTGTTGGAGTAATTTATTTGATATTTTGATCAAACATGCTCTGATCTGGTTCAAATTTAAATCACTATTGTTTGTTTCAGAGTAAAGTGACTGTGGTCATTTTTCGAATAAATTTTGATCGATTAAGACTATCGGCTTCGGAATTGCATAGCTGGGAATAATTAACTGTGATGTGTCTTTCTCTACCATTCATTGGAGTGCATAGATATTCTTTTACTACTACTTATACTTTACTATGTTGCTTTTGTCTTTTCTCGACTATTTCTTTCGACACCCTAACGTGCACTATGCCAAGGCGTAGCTAGATTCTCAATGTATATATGATCAAATTTTGACGTATTCATATCGTCTTTTTGATCTCCTTTTTCCAATTAGGTTATTTTGAAGTATACAATTTTATAATGCATGCATCGGAATTCTGTCTAGAATTTAGTATAATGGAAGTTAGACTGTCGAAAAAAATCGTTAAGAAAAGACAAAAATAACATAATACAGTATTAATAGTCGCAAAAAAGTGTCTGTGAAGTCAAATGAATGCTAGAGAAAGATGTCTCGGAGTCCACCATTTCCAAATATGTACGCAACTCTGACCTCAGTAGTCTTAATCGATGAAAAGTTATTCAAACAATGACCACGGTCACTTTACTCTGAAATAAATAATACTAAGGCACTGAGCACTGATTAAGATCCTAGAGTTCGAAATTTCATTTGTTTATTGGGAAACGATGTATGCATTTTGCTAAAAACTACAAATATAGGGTCATCTGATGTTTTCAGTGAACATTCATTTCATAGTTAGTGTTTATGTCAATATGTCAGCTCAATTGTTGTATTTCATTTTTTTTTATTCAAAATCCCCTCGACGTGTGTTTTGAAATGCGATTAATATTGTTCATAGAAGATATAAGGACATACAGGTATAAGGAATGAGGCCATAAGGGATAAAACTCCAAAAATATCAGGGTACACGGAGGGAAAGTAAGACTCTAAGGATATAAGATATATATATTTCTATGCATGATATCAAGTATTTGTCTGTCTGCTACTGGGTAAAAGCTTGAAATACTATAAGTCTATAATAATTCCTCAAAACCTATCCTACAAGCTTATCTCCAAGTCTCGAAGAACTATCATATAGGGGTACCCTTAAGTCGCTAAAGTCCATCTTATGCGGGTACCCTCAAAGCTTATTGTCTAGGGTATTCGTACATCTTCAAAAGTTGTCTTATACACATCGCCATAGGTGTTCAAGGATTATTTTATGGGGCACTGAAAAGTCTTCAAATTTCGTTCTATGGAAGTGTTTTCAAGTCCTAAAGACCTATCCCAAACAGACATCTACAAGTCTTCGAGGCCTTTGTATAGATGTAATTATGAAAATATAAGACCGTGGGAGGTATGCTAATAGACCGATAAGGACATAAAGAGTAAGGGTATAAGACTACAAGACTATAATAATATAAGACAATAGGAAGTAAGACTAGAAGAGCGTAGGAGTATAGAACTATAAGAGATAAGAACAAAAATTACAAAGGTACACGACTACAAAGGCATAAGGATTTCAGTCTATAAGGTCTATCTATATACTTAATGAACAGTATTTGATTGTCTGCTATCGAGTTAAGATTAATGCACAATCGCGAAACTTTACAAGTTAAAAAACAACCGTACAGTTTGTACGGATTCTCATTGATGTACATATATAACTAACCAGAGCCCGTGTATACTGCACACAGGTGTTCTTTTCCTGTAAAGTTTCAATCTGATCTTTAACTTTAATTCAGTAATAGGCAATGAGACAGTTCGCAATATATATATATATCGAGAGACCTTCTAACCTTGTACCCTTGCAGTCTTAGCTTATTGTAGCGTTATTTTATTATTCCCTTATCTATTATGTCCTATACAGCCATATGTACTTATCATCTGTACTCTTATAACCATTTAGTTTTATCCTTTATGTCTTTGCAGCTTTATCCTCGTATTCCCTACCCCTTATAGTATTATAGTCCTTGAAAGTCTATGAAAACCCTTATATAATAGTGTTTATGGGCCTATGGGTGTTCTCATGTAGCAGTCATTGTGTACCTATGCGTAGCTTTATATAACAGCTCTTAAGGACCTAAGACATCTACAAATAACAGCTCTTGAGGATCGATGAGTGCATTCATATAGTAGTTGTTGAGAACCTATAAACATCCCTAAGAATAGTCCCTGTAGACGTATGATATTTCAATATAGCAGCCCTTAAGGATGTATAGATACCCACATAAAATAGAACTTGAGGACTTAAGGATACCTACATGTAATAGCTTTTAAGAGTCTGTAGACATCCTAATGTAGTAACCTAAAGAGCCTTCACTTATATATATAATACTTGAAACTTAAACTCACCTATTCAATAAATCAACAATTCAGTTGTTGAATACTTTAACGTTTCAACTATTCAAGTATTCAACTATTTAACTATTCACACGTGATCAATAAGTGATAATTATAGGAAGATGGGCATATAACAAGCAGAAAACAAAGAAACTCAGGTGATGGATCAGAAGACAAAAAGGGTGTCCTTTTATCAAAATACAACTGGGCCCACAATGCGCTCCGAAGGAACGCGAGGATCCGAAAAAAGAGTAGGCGCCACTCTGAGCGCTGTTGCCGCGAGTCACTCATGTAAGAGAAAAGTTGAATACTTGAAAACTTGAATAGTTGAAGTAATAGCTGAATACTTGAATTCAACTTTTAAGTTTGACACTGCTGATTAGATGAAAGATCTAATACGACGTAAATTTTCTGATGTCGATAAAATCTAATGCTCGAAAAATTAACTCTTTTATTGATAGAAGAGATCCAATGGACATCACCATGGATGAAACAGTATCACGATCAATCGCCTTCATTAATGAAAACATCGAGAAACTCAATAACAAAAAAAATAGCGAAAAATTTCTTGCTCTTCAACAGGATCTTCAGACACTATTCAATTTAGCATCATCAAAAAATGATTTAGCTCGACTATTTTGTCGACGTTTGGCTCGGCTGATGGATTATAACAAATCATTTACAAGAAACAACTGGCTTATATTGTCTCAATTGCATGAAGAGGTTCTTTATATACTAAAAGAACATGATATTCCAATTGAAAATATAAATGATATGAAATTTTTATCAGTAATGAAGTTAGAAAGTGAACTACAACAACGAGAACTACAATTCAAGACAATTCATGGGGACATAAAGAATTTCCATGAATTAATTGAATTACATCGAGATTTTCTCAATGAATATCTTCAAACATGTATTTCTCTGCATTCGACACTTCAAATACAAGGTCTTGTCGAGAATATCAACCATTTTCTTCGTAATATTCACAAACAAGAAAAAATGAAAGTCGATTCTCGAACTAAAGAACGTCTTAAGACAAGATTAAGATGTATTGAGATACCTCTCGAAAACTTCTATAAATGTCGAGTACATGCTTGTACTCCGAAGTCTTTTTCACCGCTTCGATCGTATGAAGAATCTAAAGATAGTCAGAAAGTTTTTTTACCTGGATTAGAAGATATAAACATTGGATGGGATCATGGTATAATAGATATTTATGAAAGATTGGAAGAGTCTCGATGGATCGTCATTCTCGGTAGTTCAGGAAGCGCCAAAACCACTTTAATGCGATTAATTATGCAACACTTTTCTGTAGCAGTTCTTCAGGATAATAAACGAGTATTAATAAATGGAATTGATTGTGGACCAATTCGAATTCCGATTTTAATTCGAATCAATGAGTTTACTCAATGGCTCGATGACCATCCAACTATGACTTTATTTGATTATATTGGTAGACATACTTGGTTTTCTCAGTTTTACAGCAATGATCATACTGGATATGTACTAAAAGAGTTTATTCACCATGGTCACGCACTAATTCTTCTGGATGGTCTTGATGAGATTTCTGTATTCGAACAACGACATGTGATTATAAAGCTTATTCGAAAATTTATTCATAAACATATGCGTGGTCGTGACTTTCTGTCAGCATTTGATGATGTGCCACAAAACTTCGAGTCACTCTTCCACGAAGCACAACCACTATCGATGCCTGGTGGCAACCAAATAATTATCACGAGTCGCGTCGTTGGATACAGCTCAAACGCTCTCTCTAGTTCATTAATTAGACACTATTTCATACCTCCCATGGGAAATAGTGAAGCAAAACAATTTTTAGAACAATGGTTCCGATGTGTTGATCAGAAGGTGCAAAGTATACTAATGAGTGAAGGAGTTCACTTAAACAATAAAAAAATGAATTCTTCAAACGAAAGACGACAAAATACTCTGAAAAATGTGCTATTTTACGGAGGAAATCAATTATTACTTCATCCATTGATTCTATCTATGGTTGGCTCATGCATATATAAGGTGTCGAAGGATTTGCCATTTCCAAGATCTATAGTGGAACTATATCATATAATTGCACAGTCGACAACGCATAACTGGATTAGTCACCAATTATGCATGCCAGAAAAAGTACTACTTCAATTTGAAACCGATCTCGCCTTATATCTTCATCTAAACTCAACATCTAGTCTCATCGATGAGTTCGACATGAAATCTTTTTGTTATTTGATTTTCAAACAACAACACTTATCAAATAATCGCTCGGAGCTACGTCAATATACGAATGAATTCATGGCTTTGATTGCCTCCAATGATAATATTGTGGTAGAGCATGGATTGAAAGTGTTCAGCTTTGTTCATTTATCGATCCAGGAATACTTCGTTGGATTATTCCTGTCTAAAGCATCATCCACTGACGATTTAGTTGAGCATTTTCTAGCTTATTCTATCAGATCTCGCTTTTTCAAACCACTTCGGCTCGCTTTCAGTTGGATTACTTGGACATGGCCGTCAGATGATTCTGACATATTTTGTAAAAAGTTAATCACTCAATCAGCACACTATATAATACCATTAGGTGCTCTTCTTTACTTGGATAATCTCGATCATATTCCATTCAAGCCTTCGAACACCGTTGTCTTTATAGCGCTTAATAGTTTGTTGGATCATAATTCAGCTTTCATCTCCATTGCCTATTTAGGTACGTACTGGCCTCGATTACCCACCGATATGAAATTCAGATGGATGCAATTGAGCTTAATCAATGAAAAGCGTATACTTACATTTTGTAAGTCATTTTTATATTCAATTTCTATAAATGCACATAGACAATTATGGGAAAAATCACGTGTTGTACTGTCATCCATCTGCCAACGATTGTGGTCGCTCCATTCTATAAATTTGTCAGTGGAATCTATAATCACTCAGACATTACAGCGTATAGTCACTTCATTGAAACCACCGAAGTCCATTTTTAAGAAAGGATTGCCTCAATATCTCGTGTCGCACGGTATTTCTGGATCTGATATACATCCATTAATACTAACTGTTATCATTGCACTGTATGGTGGAATTCATAAGACAGAAGATGAGATCTACTTTTCACCAAAATATATGTATCGTAATCCATCAATCTTTATTCCAATAATCGAATACTTCGAAAACACTAATGAATCTCATTCAATTAAAGTGAAAAAGCTCATTGAACAATACGAAAATATGCTTCGAGAATTTTCACCAGATAATATTGCAAATGATCTTATCGACATTATCATTGCTCTTATTTGTTTACGTGGACTTACACAACTATCAATCTACAATGAACTCGAAGCATATCGAGCATTACCATTGGCTCTGAATAGACTGAAACGGATTTTATTCTTTCTTCGAGATGAATCAAAATTTCAATGGACAAAAACAAAAAAATCAATTTTCTCCAAGATCAAATTAATTATGGATGTATTTGTTTCACAGTCTAATCAATCAGATGCGCAATGCAAATGGTTTTTACTCGCATGTGTAGTGGCATGTGATAGACTCAAGATTGAATGGATATCATATTTATCAAATCTCGAAACTTTTTTTAATAGAAAGATCAATCGATGGCAAAAATCTTATCCAGAATTTTATCGTTTGGCTAAATACTCATCCATTGGATTACTCTCCAGACAAAAAATATCAATGTATACTAAAGAAAATCTTCCATCAGTTAAAGATGTTCATTTATTTAACATATTGGAAGATCAATCATTATTTTTGCTCAATTATGTACCAAAGTCTCTTGAGTTATTATATCATCGCTTGGTTATCACACCAAGTAGCCAACACGACTCATTACCTTTGGTTGTACTTTTATTACAATGTTTGAACTTTTTTGACGATTATATTGAATCTAAGGACACATTGATTATTCTGTACGATTTGTTATCACTGTTTAAAAAGCATAACTTAGAGAACTATGTCGTTACACTCTTTTGGGAGAGTAAATATCGATATGAATGCAATCGTATAGGGCCCGGTTTGGATTTTTTTACTCAGTTCTCTACAATTTTTTCGCGAAGTTATGAAATACTCATTGCCGAGGAACGACAACGTATCATAGAAGCGAAGCATTCGAATCAAATTCGAGAAAAAGACATTCAACTCTTTAGTGCATCTCTTTCACTCGCTCGACTTTTTCAAATTCAATATCGTACTAGTGCAAGCAAAGTCGAAACAAAATATGTCAATATTAATTTCTCATCTGACGAAAGCGAACAAGTTCTATCAGCAATAGAAAATATCAATGATCTTGTACTGCGTATAATAGCTATGAGTATTATTTTAAATATGGAATATCCACGTGTCTTTGGTGAAAATCAAAGCGATGTGTTGAGATTGAAGATAATTGATCTGATCAAGGATATCTTACCTACTCTACCGTTCCTCATTTCTACTTTTTTGTTTGTTCGATGTCAATCAATACGACAAATGTTTCCATCGATCTCTGAACAATTTGCAAATGTCATTGGTACACGATTGGTCTCGCTTTCAATAGATAAAGAAACTGTTCAAAATCAAGAAATAGTATATATTATACTAAAGATGATGAATGATTCGTCATTATATCCTTTCTTAACAGAATATGAAAAGCGAATTAAGAATATCGGAGATCTTCTTCAAATGAACTCTGTCGTATTTCATCATTATTTTACCGACACAACATTATTTGACAAATCGGATCATATTCTTTTATCATTGATGTATTTAGCAGAGCTAACGGTCGATGCTCAAATTTTAAAGAAGAATATGAATTTAAACGAGCAAAATGAGATTTCGTCATCTGAAAAATTGACACAATTATTGATTGAGTCGAAAAATGTTATCACATTCGATATTGCAACATTGATCTCATATTGTTTGGAGAGCTGTAATAAAGAAGATGTAGCTAGAATTAGTAACAAAGTATTCTATTGTCATAACATTCAAAAAAGTGCTCAGTCAGTAATTTTGCAATGGTTCAAGTCTCAGATGAATGAATCAATGAAATCTTTAATATATTATGTTGTCTTATTATTAGCCAAAGAGGATTTCATTACATCTTCTATATTCGATAAATTAGAGGAACTACGTCCTATCAGCATTGATGAGAAGTTCAATGATGTCGCACGAAATTTTCTTCAGCTGCAAAGCATAAATTCAGTATTCCAACGTGATATCCTAATTATCTTACTTCGAGATGCTCATCGTTCGTCTCTGCGTACTGGTGCCATCATTCGTTGTTGCGAAATCATGGAGTTAATTCTACAGTTGGAATATGAACGATTATTTTCGAGTACCAATTGTTTGTCCTTTGATTCATTTGATTGTGAATCATTTCTACTAATAATTGATGGTTGTTCACTCGAAGTGCTAAATTATCTTTCAGAACACTTTCTTACAGTTAACAGTATGGACAATGAAGTACACAAGAATATCAAAGAACAGTATTTCGTTAGAATTGTCATTTGGGTTATTCAGCACTCTATCTTCGAAACATGTACGATAACTGATATACTATATGATCGTATAATATCATTTCTTCGTAATCCACAGTTTCCTCATGTTCAGGAAGCAGTTCTCATTGGTCTCAAAGATCTATTTATGAAAATGTCCAAAAAAAACATTTTCACAAGGCAAGATACGAAAACTATTTTGGAAAATACGATCAACTTGTATGTGAAAACAAATGATCCTTGTAGAGAAGATTTATTAGCAGCGTATTTGAATGCTTATGGCTATTGTTTGGTTTTCTCTAGAAAATATTATCAAAATCGAAGCATAACAAATGATATGCACAGTTTATTGAACACGCTTTTTGAGACATCGTCATCGTCACTGATTTCTGCAAGAGCAGGTCAGTGCTTACTAATCGTAGAACTACATGTTTACATGAGTTCACCTTTTAACTGGCTTGCTAAAAAAAATCTAACACCTGAACAAATATATAATGTATTCACACGAAGTACACCCGATGAACGTGATTGGTTGGGAAAGCTCAATGGTGACGACGTATTGATCGATGTTTTGTTGGCACATCCTACAGAACTAGTTCCCAAATTTCTCACTGAACTCTACAACAATTTGCTCAAAACAGCTAGTAACTGTAATCTTTCTAAGCATACATTCAACTATACGTTTAAAGCTGTAAAATTATGTAATCATAATTTTGACATATTTCGTACTGCTATGAAACAGTGTTCTTTCAATGAACAAGAGTTTAAATCAGTGCTCTATAAAGCAAGTAAATGTGGAAATAATGGAGATTTATATCGGATGCAATGTGCACAAATATATGCTAGTTTCGGTGAATTGACACATGATCTTGTTGATATGATATTAAACATGAAATATAAAAGTCTCGCTGGAGCTTATTTAGTGAAAATGGAAGATTTAATTAAGTTTAAACGAATACTATTAGATCGATATACAATTGAAAAATTATATGCGGCATTAGATTCACCACATCAACGAAAAACTGCCATACAATTGCTAGTACATCTTGCTCAGCTTGATTTTGTGTCAATGTTGGAAATAAATCAATATATTTCAATGAATATCAATAAGTGGTCTTCTGAAGATTTATGCAATTTTCGATATGATTATGAATATTTTTTTGTTGCCTTACTCAAACTTAGTTGCAGTCCACCTACAACTGAACAACTATCGTTTTTAGACAACTTGCGTTTTTTGAAGAGCGATAAAACAGCAATATTAACTGAAAAGGATATATATGAGAATTTCGAGAAGACAAATCGATATTTTGAACGGTACTTTGTATGAGAACCATGTTTACAAAGGAATAGTCCTCATCTAGAAACTATCTTTTTTTATTTGCTACTTTATGAAGGAAGATCGTTCTTTCTTTGCATTAGACTCTTATATCACTTATTTGTATCATTTTAACTTTAGTTTTAATCAAGTTTTTTTTGCAATTTCTTATGATTATACTTTCATTTCTATTCTGCTTTGTGCAAAAAGAAATTTTTCTGTGTGGCACTTTATTCATATATTTGAATATAATAAAATTTGTTCCGCTTGATATCTCATCACATACAATCTATTAAGCATTGGTAGAACTACTAAAGGTAGTATTAGAGTACAATGTGAATGGGGGTACTTGTCTATTATCGCCCCGCAATAATTGAGAATGAGGATAAACGTAGCCTCAGACCATCAGCTGCGGGTATGAGGATGCACTCGCCCTCACCCTCAATTATTGCGGGGCGATAACAAACAAGCACCCTTCGGTCAACCCTTATGAAATTTTTTTTATAAAAAAGTGGTACTTCGTCAAAAAAAAGTTGATCTATAAAACAATTTTCAAGAAATAACGTCAAATTCAAGTTCCTCGACACCGATTACCCTTCGCTCAACCCTTACAAAAAAATATTTTTTGTAAAAACCCATGGTCCTTTGTGTAAAAAAATGAACCTCCAAAAAATTTCAAGAAATAACATCAGATTCGAGTTCCTCGAACTCGATTACCCTTTTGTCAAGTTTTATGAGAATAATTAATAATTGGTTAGTGATTAATATTCAATTAATTAATAAAAGTGACCTCAGATTCGGATTCCTCGCTCTCGATTACTTTTTAGTCATGTTTTATGGGGAAAATAATCTCTTCTATTATCGTATTATTCGATCAATCAGCGAAGTGCGGACATACAAGCAAGCAGACAATTTATGTTTGCAAGACTCTTCTCTATGAGAATCAAGATTGTTTTCCTACTCAGAATATGTAAATTTTATTGAGCAATATTCAACTTTGGAATTTATATATTTTACTTAGCAAAAAAATATTACCCTTTTTTAAATATGATCCTCCCTACACTTGAGAGAATAAAATGCACAAAAATTGACTTTTGACTCTAGCACAAACAAACAAACGAATTTAATTTTTCTAGTATAACCCACCTGCAAATGAGGGAATAGTAGTAAACGGCCTATCGGTACCGCTGTAATGTAGCGCTTGGGGATCTACGGACATTTTGATAATATAGAACTTGAAGGTCTTTGGGTAGCAGCATAATATAAGACTTGAGTGCCTATGGGTAGGTGCAGGATATGGCGAAAGACTTAACGAGATTTTCAGAAGCTGTAATGCTAAATATTCTTTTGTTCTTTGACCTGACACAAACCTACAGACAGACAGACAAATAGACAAACTATTCTTTTCCATGACCCTCACTACAGTCGAGGGAAGAAACGATTAAAATGGTAATTAGAGCCATAATGAAATTCATATCAGTATTGAAGAATGTTGTTGATACACAAAAGAATCTCCCTACTTTTCGCTGTCATAGAAAAAAACGACCCTATAGAATAAAATATAGAAAAAGCTTCTATTATTTCTCTACTTACGGGCCATTTTGTATATATTTTTTCTTTCTTTCCTTTCCTTTTTATCTCTCTTCAGTCTCTTGTAAGCGGTATATACGTAAACATGACATTGGTTTTTTCCCCAGTTAACGTAAACTCACTCGATGAAATCATTTTTTTTTCTCTTAACAGTACAAGACGTACGTTTTTTTTGATTTTATCAAAAGATTTGTTTTCGATACTAATTAAACTGATGATCACGATGGTGAGTATACTCTTGTATGAATACAAAACGAGCAAACTTTTAGACTTTATCCATCAAAAAATATGCATATCTTCTTGCAAACTATTTTTATTTTTTTTACTCCGTAGGAAGATGATACTTGTGATTATGATCATAACTTCTTCGAGCTTAGTCCAAGTAAATAGAGTTTTATTTATCATAAAAAAAAACTTATTTTGAATTTTATGATTTTCAAAGTTCCGACGCTATATCAAAATGAGGCTGCTGCAATCGAATCCTTTCATAAATGTTTTATGGGACGTTACAACAGTTGTCCAGTATTTTTTACGGGTTCTCTTCAAGATGCTTGTCAATCAGCTTTTACTTCATCAGTAACTGGAAAAGTTCGTTTATCTCTACAAAATACAGAAGACAGTTTCTTTTCTAGGGGCGTCCAGTTCTCGTTTACATACATCACGATAAAAATATTTTTAGTGATGTAGTCTGTTCGAAAATATTCTGTTCCGAGATTATTATTGAATATCTACTTGAAAACTATATTGTTTGGGCATGGGACATAACGATTGAATCAAATAGAAATAGGTAAACAAAAGTAACAACTGTATAATAGATATTATATTTTTTCAAACAGATTGATAGCAATCTGGGAAGAAATGTTTTCTACTCAAATATCGAAAAGTTTTTCTATCGAACAATGTCCGATCTTTGTTGGTATTATGCGACGATCTTCAACAAACAAATACTGGTCAAAATCATCTGAATATGAATTCAGATCATTGATCAAAGATAATCTTCTTATAGGTACTGATAACAAAACAGGTCGGGAAATATTATTACGTGAATTGGTGGATTTCAAAGAAAAGTATGAAGAGAATGAACAATTTTTAGTAAGTTCAAGTTATAGTATGCAATCACTATAAAAAAAATAATTTCATTTCAGTCATTCAACTTTCAAACAGAGACAGGTCTTTGCTGGGATATTATTCTTGAAATTTGCAAATATCTGACATTCGATGACGCACTCAACATATTTTCCAACAATATTCTTCCTGTATTATCTAATTATAAAACAAAAATACAGCTATCTAATCCTTCTTCTTCTTATCTTCGAATGATTTTACGACAAATCAAAATGGAACAGATTGTTTCGTTACATCTCGATGCAAATCATTTCTCAATAACAAGAATACAGAATGATTCTGCCATTTACACTAATATCATTTCACTTACACTTAACAACTTCCAGAATAAAACCGAGCTCATCCAATGCACAAAACTTTTTCCTAATCTGATTCGACTTTCTCTGCGGTATGATATTACAATCAGTCTGTATATGTTCAGCAACATCTTCTCACACCTTCCAAGTTCGATCAAAAAATTTGAACTACATTGTTTAAAATCAGATTGCTATCATCATCATATCGATCAGAATGATTGGAGATACACACAAAATATTACAATAAAACATTTTTTGCTTGCCATCGGTCATTATGAAATACCTAGAGAGGACAAATGTCGTCGTTATTATAAATCATGTTTTTGGAGAACAATAGTTGATCTGATCAAAAATATGTGCACTCTTCAACATATTCAATTAGTTATTAATAAATCCAATTTAGACGATTTGCTAGATCTGTCTGAATGGCAACGATTAATGCATATATGTCGTCAATTGAAGAAGGTAATATTGCAGGTAAACGAAGAGATGGTACAAGATCAACAATTAAGAGAGAAAATAGCAATGATTCAGGAGAAGCTGTATAATGTGCGACAAACGATAAAATTTCAAGTTATATTCATATAATCTTTACTTTCTTTTTTTTTATTTGGAATGTTGGTGAAACTTATTATT
Source organism: Macrotrachela quadricornifera (assembly GCA_022393335.1). Taxonomy (NCBI): domain Eukaryota; kingdom Metazoa; phylum Rotifera; class Eurotatoria; order Philodinida; family Philodinidae; genus Macrotrachela; species Macrotrachela quadricornifera. The sequence goes on along the minus strand of JAJEKB010021741.1, from coordinate 668,996 downwards.
TTTTTTTTTGAGTAATAAAATATTAATATCGTACCTTTCGTAAGAAAATAATTTATACTCAAAAAATGTCTCAATTTATTTCCATAAAAATTCTTCAAAAAATAACAGCTAAGTTTACCTCTTTTAAATTCAATCTGTTTCTTTTCGACTTAAAAATGTTTTTAGATGATTAATGGATATTCTTATTATTTTAAACGACACATTGGTATGACATTGAGCAGACGGCTAAACCCGACAGTTTGGAAGGGTAATTTGTTCAGTAACAGCAATCTTATGACCTCTCATATATACACGAAAATTTTGAACCAAATCTAATGAATAAACTTTTCTTACGAATTATACTATATGCCGCAACGTTGTATACTCAGGATTAGCGATGAGTCAAATATTTGACAGAATAATAATTGATATTTGTACAAAAACTCATTAATCTTTCAGCCTCTAAAAGTATCTGATAAGAACCAAAAATAACTCGTTAGACTCAGTCTCATCTGCTCTTCTTTAATATGTATTCAGAATATCGCTTTGACCTAATGTCGATCAGCTGCAAGGGGGAAAAAGCGAGACTTCCGTACTCCCGGAGTATAATGGAAGTGCAGGAGTACGGGAATCTCGCTTTTTCACTCTTGATCAGCTATAAGTTAATATCAAAAAGAGACGAAAAATGACATCGCCATGAAAAAATTAAATATTTTCCCACTATGCATTGCTTGTGTAGATTGTATTTTGAAACAGTTCTAAATCTGAAATTTGTGGAGCATTCAAATCTTGACGCATAATGAAATGTTGTTTAACAATTTTACTCAAACTTTAAGTTGTGATGTAGATAAAAAATGATTTAAATGATCCTCAATATAACTGCTCCGGAACTGAAAAAAAAATTAATCTTCTACATTTCAGAAAATTATTTTGTACTTGAAAACACTTGAAATTAGAAAAACAAAGTATTTTTTCCTATGATGATCTATATTTGTTTTAGTTTAATTTTTTCGAATTCAAGTTTAAAATAAAATAATTTAATTTAATTGAAATCGATTTTTGAATTTAAATTGTCAAGCTTAATAACAAAAATAAAATATGATTCTCATATAAAAATATTAAAATTATTTTTCGATTAAAATCATTCTTAATCCATTTTATAATTCAGAAATATTAAAGAATATAAATAGATAACTTTTGCCAAAATGTATACAGCTATTTTATGATTTTATCTGTATTTTTGTGTCAATATATCTTTCTATCTTTCATACGAACCAGTCCAAGAAAGTTGTGTGGAAAATCAGATCAAAATAAACGGGACATTCTGTAGAATTTAGACTAGTCTGGATAAGGATCAGTTATAGCTTCTCAAAAAGGACTAGTCATTAATAGTGTAAATGACGCTTCATACTAGTTTTGTCGCTACTGGAAATAGTTCAGGCTAGTTAGATCTTATTATTATCTGATCAAATGTTTGAATCCATTTATCTCCATCTATCCTTCTGGTTTTTCTTGGTTTATCGACGAGTCTAGACTTGACTGGTGAAAAATACGTTCTCCATTTGATACAGAATGATACTCTAGAAATTTTAGACTAGTCGAAATGCTGAAGCATGTCATTTTGTGTACAATATATTTAGATATGACTACTGCTCAAGACGCATCAAACTAGTTTGAACGTGGCTTCCACAAATTTCTGACTAGTCCAGATATAAACTACGATATTTCATCAGAGAAAACTAGACATCCTGCTCATCACACCCATTTTTTCACTTACCTGAGCACATCCATAATCTTAAAATTTCATCAAGATTCGATAGTCTAAAACGAAAATAAATTTCTAAGGAAGAGGTTTTCCTTAAGTGATTTTGCTTTTTAACACTTTCTTTTTATCTTCTCTACTTTCTTTTGGATTTTCTTAATTTTTCTCTCTATGAAGAACGATAGGAGATGTAGCCGTCTCTCTTGTCACATAAAAAACAAAAAAGAAAATTTTCCGACTTTCCTTTTCTTTCCTTTCTTATAGTAAAAAGAAAGTGAAAGTACCACTTCTAAAATAGAATTCGTCTCTTTTCTTCTTTCCCATTGTGAAAATGCCACACACGTCGTGCATATATGCCACTTTTTTTTCTTTCTCTTTAGATATTTTCTTAAACGTTCTCACCTTTTCATATATCATTCAAATAACTTTCTTTTTTTTATCTTTTCTTTCAATAACGTTTGGTTTTTTCCCGGCTCGTTCATTTTTTCTCCTACATACATCAGATTTGTCCTTGGTAATAAATATAAATGTTCCAAAGAAACGACATCAATTTCGAAGTTGAACGTATGTCAAAAATGAGATTATCAACTAACGTTGATTCAATACAAGACAATGAAGTGGATGTGACAATTGTTTGGTTTGAACCTATTATGACCGCAACGGATGATACTGAGAAAATGAAGGAATATCTTCAAGCCGTTAGTGATACTGTCTTCTGTCCTACTAATATTAATTCATGTATTACTGAAATCAAATCAAGAGAAAAAGAAAAAATTTTTCTTATTACATCAAGTAGTATTGCATCTCAACTACTTCCAGATATTAATGGTCTTTCTCAGTTGGATTCAGTATTTGTTTTTTCAGAAAACCAAAGTAAATTTAATTATTTAAGTAACAATTGTCGTAATGTTGTGAAAGTTTTTGATAATTTCAAAGATCTTTTCTTATCAGTGAAAGAAGATATAAAGTATATTAAGGAACAAATGGAAGACGAAGTCTGTCTTTATGATCAACATCAGCAAAGTACTCGTGATTTAACTGAAGAGTCATTTGAATTTCTCTGGTGATAAAAATGAAACATATTTTATTTTATATCAATTTTTTTCTGTATAGGTTTCATTTACTTAATGATATTATTCAAAAGGTGCCTCCTGATGTAAAAGCAAAAGAAGAGATGCTTACTATCTGCCGAGAGCACTATCGAAATAAGCCAGGAAAACTCTGCGATATTGATAAATTCGATCAAACATATCACGCCGATGAATGTATCGAGTGGTATACGAAGGAAACTTTTGTATATCAGTTGATCAATAAGGCTTTGCGAACAGAAGACATCATACAACTATATAAATTCCGTTATTATATTGCTGATCTATCCAAGCAGCTTGCTGAGAAATGCAAAAATATCAAAATAGAAAAAGACGAAATGATTCACTTATATCGTGGTACAAAGATTAAAAAAAGAGAAGCAGAAAAATTAAAAATGAATATGGATAAACTCATCGCTACAAATAGTTATTGGTCGACTAGTCGTAATCGATGGTATGCATGTACATTTGCCAACAGACTGGAGCGTGATGCAGATCTGGTAGCAGTATTATTTGACATTAAATGCAATTTAAAGGATCGAAATGATTCAATTATCTTTGCTGATATATCTGATTTAAGTACATTCTCATTTGAAGAAGAGTTCTTGTTCGATATAGGTTCCGCTTTTAAAATTACAAATTTCAGCAAAGAGACAGAAGGTGATAACGAACTATATGTAATTGAATTAGAAACAACTAAAGAGGGACAAGAAGTTGTGAAACAGTATATAGAAGTGAATCGACAAGAAATGGAATATGAAAATCCGAAAATGTTTCTCGGGATTTTATTGAAAAGAATAGGAAAATATAAAGAATCATTAGCGTACTTTGAGCAAATGTTAAAAGATCCTGGTCAAGAGAATATAGCATATATCCATAATCGAATTGGTATTGCTCGAAGAAATGAGAATAAAGATGATCTTGCATTAAATCATTTTAATACAGCATACCAAATGTGTTCTAAGACGGAGCCATTAAAGAAAAGACTTTTAGCCAGCATATTTCACAATATAGGTATAGTCATCTATAAACAATCCAAGTTCTCCCAAGCTTTAAAATACTATAAAAAAGCGCTAAAAACTATAGAGGTAGAAAAACACAATATGCTTCGTTTTATTGCAGAACTTTACAGTAGTATTGGACGGGTTTATTTAAAGTACAAAAAATATAAAATGGCGTATTCCTATCAAGAAAAAGCGTTGAAAGCAAGAGAATCATGTTTACCACCTTGGCATTTTATCCATGCTTTCAGTTACGCTCATATTGCTGAAATTTTTTCTAGTCAAGGAAATTATAAGGAAGCTCTTGAGTATCATCATATAGCATTAAACCTTCGACTAAATTCTTTGCTACCTAATCATATTAATACCGCTTGGAGTTTCCATCATGTTGGTAAAATGTATTATAAAATTGGTAATTCAAAAGAAGCTCTTGACTCTTATCTAAAATCACTTGAAATGATAAGAAAGTGGCTACTTCCTTCTCAACATCATACTATTCCTGGAATTCTTGAAAATATTGCATTAATCTACGAAAAAGACAAAGATTTCAAGGAAGCATTGAAATATCGATTGGAAGCATTAGAAACTCAAAAGAAAACGGAGCCTGTTAACTATTCATATCTGGTTCGTATTCACCACAATATTGGACTTACATACAAGTCAATGAATAAAAGAAGAGATGCACTTAGTTTTTTTCAAAAAGCTCTACAAATTCAGCAAGAGAAGTTATCTGAAAATGATTTCAATTTATCTTATAGCTTTAATCATTTAGCTTCTCTATATGAAGAAATGGGCCAAATGAGATCTGCACTTGGGTATTATCACCAAGCATTAACAATTTATGAATATAATCGTTCTTATGATGATTGGCTATGTAAAAAAGCGAGAAATAATATTAAACGAGTTAGAAAAAAGCTTAGATGATACACAATTTATAAAACTTTGGAAGGTTACTGACTTTCATTTACTCTGTATCTATAAAATTTAAACTTTTTCATCCAAATAAACCCAATCCACTCCTAACTAAAAGAAATCTTTGAAAACATAAATTCTATAACAATGTTTTATACATTAAATACAAATCTATTTCTTGATCGACAAAAAGGTTTTGACAGAATCAGTGATGTCTTACTCAATTATGACAAAACTTTGTTAAATCTCAAACAAAATAAAATAATCTTTCAACATTTCTTTAATATTGATCAAAATGGTACTTAATACTTAATATTTTATGTAGGCACTATAATGACAATGTAATATTCTCGATGAAAAACATATAAGAAATACAATAATTATTAACTATTTTTCAAACAATTAAAAGATCGAATTAAAATTTTACTCTTTTTTAATTTCATGATGATGTATTCTTTTGTTTTTACATACACTAAACTAATGTGTGGATTACTCATAGGATTACTATTATAATCCTACAGTGGTCCTCTACCTAATCACGGAAAAAAATTCAATCAAAATCGCGATATCTTCAAACAGCGGTCACTAATGGTTTTCGAAAAAAAATTAATTTATCATGATAGTATTTTATTTCTGCCATCTATCAGCTAATTTTCGTCCTGTTAAATTTGAATTGCTTACCCTGTGACTGTAGTTCAATTATTCCATTGGACTAGATAATGATGTTCATTCTAATATCAACTGTGAAAGTCTATCTAATTAATGATGAAGAATCTCCCTCTATAGTCTTATACATATTATTTACTAAAAGATTTATAAAAAAAAATTGAATTACTAGTAATTTGTACTATCCTTATAATTTTGCCAAACTTCCTTTGCTATTTTTAAGATGCTGATGGACTATATATATGACCTATAAAATATTATTTATTGGTCATAGTCATTTGATTAATATATAAACATATAATCTATTTTGATTAAAGTGTACTTGAAAGGAACTACAGGTTTATCAAATTCTATCGGTAATAAAACCGCGGTATCGTGCAGCATTGAAAACTATATATTTTAAATACTATTGAAATTCAGCATATATGTAAGTATATAAGTTAAAATACGTGAGACTTATCACTATAATATATATGTATCTTGATCTTGTTAATCAAAAGGAAAAAATTATTGTGTATTTTATATCTTAAGTTCTATATCATTTCGTGAACATCATTATAAACAATCATCTAAACGAATTCTGACTGATATTTCCTCTACAGTTCGACTTTCTGAATAACATATTTTTTATTTGCACTTGTTCCACATTATTATACAAAAATGAACAGCTAATCTGAGCATTACAATTTGCTTAAGTCCAGTAAAAATATTTTCTTTTTTTGAAAGTATTACTTTGTAATCTTTCATATTTCTTATCTAGAAGAAAATTATTTATAATTTCAATTAAAAAAAAAAGGTTATTTTTAATCAAACTATGATCATATGCATTGTAATTATTGTGATATCTCATCATGAAAAAAAAAACATAAAAAAATCTCCCCAAGCACTAAGACTATGTATTATTTAGAATACTAATATCTTTCAGGATAATTTGAAGATCGCGATTTGTAATAAGAAATTTATAAAGTATAATACCGTAACAGATACCGATTCTTAGATATCGCAGTTTCGTTTGAATATACTGCGGTTAAAACAAAAAAAAAACTCGTCAAGCAGCGGTATCGACTTATAATGTTCTTCCTGAATATACTGTATATATTGGATTTTTATTTTTGTGATATTTTTTTTTAATCTTACGTATACATGACACTCTGTACTAATATATTCCGGGATTACAGTTTCTTTATTCTATTATGACAATATAGAGTTGACCTGTTCGTAAAGAGAGCCCACAGTCGCTGTATCTCAAGGTAAGTTCTATATGTCATAATACAATGAAGAAACTGTAATATAAAAAGTTATCCCAGAATACATTAGTACAGAGTGTCATGTATACGTAAGATTAAAAGAAAATATCACAAAAATAAAAATCCAATATATACAGTATGGGTGGAGGACTATTATAGGATTAAATAGTAATCCTCTGACTAATAAATATTAGTCTATAGTATATAAAAAGAACACATTATGATGAAATTAAAAAAAAGTAAAATTCTAACTCGATCTTTTAATTGCTTAGACAGTAAATGGCGTGAAAATAATAATACTAACTTCAAAACATACTACACAATTTCATACTAAATCAGCATAAAACGAAACAACAAAATATCCGTTATTTCTTTCAGACTTCTCTGACAATCAATGTGTGAAAATGTTACTTAAATCTCTTTAAGTCTTTTGGCATTTATATGCATGCGAATATCTAAATTTTTTAATACAAACAATATTTTATTTATAGAACATTAATAGCATTTCAATTTTAATTGCAACAATTCATCAAAAGATGTTAGCTAGAAAGAAGTTTGAATTAAATTTTCTTTGCAGAAATATTCGTTTCACTGATCATAAAATTTAATTAATGCGATAGAAATTCAAATATGTCACATAGAAAAAGATCTTTCTAAACAGAGAACATCGCCAATAAAAATCTACTGTTCATTACTTAGCACTTCACTTCATTCATGAATTTTCTTCTAGAATTTTTTATTCGAACTAATCATGGAAGATCTATCTCATTCATAATTAGAAAAATATACACTGAGGACACTTGATAAGAATGTGTTTTATGATAATATTTTTCTAGTTTTATGAACTTATTTCTTTTCACATGACGATGCCAAAGTGATGTTGGGAACAAACACAAAGATTCTAAAAACATCCTCAAAGTATAGTAGTCAGAAACTAATAGCTACGCTAGTGATATATTTCATTTTGAACCGATATATTGGTACGAATCAATTCTCCATATAAACACCTAACATAAATAGCTTTCTCAGTAAAAACAAAAAGGTTTTATTTTCTCTCTTGAAGTTACTTATATTGCTATTTTTCTCAAGCGCCAAATGGTATAAAATGAAAGTGCTTGATGCTGAAATTACATATCTAGTGTCCTTTTGACAAGATCTCGTCCCTTTTTTATAAATGTTTTTCACTCTCGAATACTGAGTTTGAGTCTAACATTCAATCAGAACACCAAGTACTTTCATTTTATACCATTTCGAGCGTAGGAAAAATTCGACGATTCCTGATCAGGTCCTTTATTACCAAATAATGATAGGACATAAGAGTTTTATACTAGCATAATCTGCATCTTATTGAAATAAAGCTCTTATGTTATATGTTTATTGGACAAGAAATTTCGTGCATATCATGACAATATGAAAATGAAGAGGAAAAAGAATTTTTGTTTGAGAGTATTAGTTAAACAGGAGGAAAATATTACTAATGATATATTATTTGTTTTAGAATACAGTTCTGTTAGAAATCGCATCAAAATTTCAGCAGTGGGCGGATTTCCCGAAAAGGAAATTCCCCTGCTAAAAGTGCAAATTTCGGAAATTACAGCTATATAAAATGCAAATTTCAGTAAGTATCGAAAATTAACCTCAATATCACAAGAAAATAAAGAAATATTTTCAGTAACTTCGGAAATTACTTCGAAATCTTAGTAATTACTAGAAAATTTCTTTAAATATATCATCGATAGTCAAGCTAATCAATTGTGCTGTATTTTCGATAGTGTGTTTTTACAATATTCATTTTCACATTTATCAGTAGAAAGAAATAGATTAACTTCCATTATTTATATTTTTTGAGCAGATACAAACAATTCTATCGATATGTTTGCTTTTTATATTTGGTCTTTTGTATTAATTTTACGTCTATAACAAACACGTTCTATACATTGCAATACATATTATTTCTCTCATACTTTCTTCTATATTTATCACAAAAATGATGATATATATTACATCGTCACGTACATCAAGGATTTCATACATATGTATATGAATAGTCTAGCACAAAAGATAACAAAAATTTCATTTCATTCCTTTTCTTTTCTTCTTATAATGTGTATTCTAGAATAAAATATATTATTGAAGTTGAAATAGGATTAAACCCTGAAAGAATCACTGATGTATTTTCGACTATAAAGTCGGAAGACATACAGCAAGACACTGGATATTTACAGTAGTATTAGAGAATTTCCTTATTTAATAGATAAAGTAAAGTAAAATCTTTTTTTTCTTTTTGTCAACATTCAAAGAGTGAATATTGAGTATGTTCTAACATTTCATTCAGTCGAGAAGAAAAGTTAGTCTCGTTACCAAAATAGCTTTTGTCGACAAGATTTTTCGCTTAATAAAAGATGGTAGGAGTTCCATTATAAAATATCTGAAGAGTCGATTTATGATCAAACACACTCTCATACTTTCTACATGAATAATATATTTTTCGAAGTCTGATTGTAATCAAAATACTTTAAATCAATATTAGAATTTTTAACACCACAAGTTTTTCACTGAACTTGAAGAAAATTCAGTATCGATACGTGATTTTTCGTATCGAACCATTCGCATTGGTTTATTAAGACGATTTAGAAGTCCGCGAGTGAAACTAGAAGTCATCATTCATTAGTTTTTGATTTATTTGTAATGGTAAATCTGTTTTCACTCTTTCATGATTGAAACTTTTTTTTAGATATTATCAAAACATTATCATGGAAAGATCGATTTGCAAATTACAATCCAATGATTATAATCGGATTCGAACTGGTCGAGCACAACGACTCAATCCAGTCCATCTCACATGGCGTGTTCTGGAAAATTTTTTGATTGTCTATTTCGATGAACATCTTAATGAAGACGATGAACATTTTCAAAATATGTTGATGAAGTTACACGGCAAGGTCAATGAAATCGTTTTATTCAACGATATAAACATTTTTTTACAGTTTATGAATCAATTGAATAGTGAAAAAGCTATTGTTATTATTTCTGGTTCCCTTGGAAAGAATCTTGTTCCAAAGATTCATTTTTTGCCACAGGTCTATGCTATTCATTTGATTGATGATAATCTAATTTATGATAAACAATGGAGCAAAGTCAAGGGTGTCTATACCAATGTTGAATCTATTTTTGAATCTCTTTTCAAGATTGTTCAACAAGACAACGAAAATAATGTTTCTATTACGTTTGCAAGTATGGATGAAAGTGAATCGAACTCCAATCAAAATTGATTAGAACCTTCGTTCATGTACACTCAATTGTTCAAGAAGTTTTTACTTGAAATGACACATGCTCAACAATCGCCCAATAACTTCGTCGCGTACTATCGAGAAATATATGCTGACAACCAGTCCGAATTAAGATTTATTACTGAATTTGAGCAAACATACTGTCCTAACAAAGCGATGTGGTGGTATACTCGATCGTCATTCATCTATGGGATGGTCAACCGTGCTCTCCGATTATTAGAAGGAGATATTATCATCAATATGGGGTTTTTCATTCATGATCTCCATTACCAAATTAAACAACGTCACAACGAACAGATCTATCAATATGTTGATGAATTTCCCTGTCTTTATCGTGGTCAAGGAATTTCGTTAACTGATTTTGAGAAATTGAAGAAAAACAAGGGACAACTTATGTCTTTCAATGGCTTCTTATCAACAAGTAGAGATAGAGCTGTTGGTTTTGTTTACGCTGAGAGTAATTCAAAATGCGAGGGCATGCTTGGTGTTCTATTTGTCATTACAATCGATCCAAAGATCACTTCAACGCCGTTCGCCAAACTTGAAAGAGAAAGCAATCATCTAGATGAAGCTGAGATTCTATTTTCAATGCACAGTGTATTCCGCACAGGAGATATCAAGTGTTTAGATGAATGTCAACGACTCTACGAAGTCCAGTTAACTCTCACGGCTGATGATGATCCAGAATTACGTGAGCTATTCAATCAAATGGCCATGGAATGGGCCGATTGCACAGGAGAAGAACGACTTCGAAGATTATTGATGCGGATTGGACAAGATGACAAAGCAGAAAAACTTTATCTTGATTTGCTTGTTCAATCTGAATCATTGACTGAAAAAATGAATTGTTATTATCGTCTAGGATGGATCAATAAAGATCGAGGCAATTATGAGAAAGCTCTCGAATATTACAGAGAAGCTCTATCCATTCTAACAAATACAGGATGTTCTAAAAATGATCGTAACTTCGGATATTTATACAACGGCATGGGTTCGTTATATTATCATACTGGAGATTATTCGAATGCCTTGATCTACCATGAAAGATCACTCGATATTCGAAAGGAATTTTGTTCACCCGATGATTCTGGCTTGGCTCATTGTTACAACAATATTGGTATGGTTTATTATCAGTTGGGAGAATATAACAAGGCATTGTCTAATTTTAATGGAGCACTTGGCATTCTCAAAAAAGTTCTTGCTCCGAATCATACATTTTTGGCTCAAATTCAACTCAACATCGGTTCATGCTATTCGAAGATGCAAGACTATGCTAAAGCACTAACCAGCAGCAAAATAGCACTTGATATTCTGGAAAAAGTTCTTCCAGAGAACCATCCATCATTAGCGAATGCTCACAATAATGTCGGTTTATCGTATCGCGAGAATGGAAACTTCGAAAAAGCTTTGTTTCATTATCAAAAAGCGCTTCATATTCATGAAAAAAATGACTCTATCAATCATCCTCTTTTTGCACCCACCTACGTCAATATAAGCGAAATATATTCGAATCAGCACGATTATTCTAAAGCACTATATTACTTAAACAAAGCACATGATATTTTCCAGCAAATTTTGCCGAACGATCATTCGACATTAGCAATGGTTTACAGTAGCATCGGTGCAGTGTATGTAAAGCAAAACGATTATGCCAGTGCATCGTCCTATTACGAAAAAGCACTTCGTATCTTCCAGAACAGCCTTCCTGACGATCATTCTGATTTAGCTACTAGCTATAATAACCTTGGTGTAGTGTGTTATGAGATGAAGAAATATCAGGAAGCACTTCATTATCTCAAAAAATCTCTGACTATTAAAAAGAAGCATCTAGATGATAATCATCCATCATTAGCTGGTGTCTATACAAAAATTGGATTTATTTATAACAACATGGAGGATTATGAAACATCGATCATATATTTAAAAAAAGCCCTCGATATTCATCGAAATTCTGGTTTACCTCCTGATACGCAGCTACTAGTCTTACTTGATCAAATAGAGGCTTATAAACAAACCATGTGATTGTTGTTTTAGTATTGCTTTTAATAAAACAAGAACGATAGTATTAACTATCAAAGCATCAATCTTCATCTATCACTTGATTGTTACAACATCTCTAGTTGATTACGCACAGGTCTCAGTTGATCCTGTAGTTCGATCTAAGTATCAGCGAGATTTTTCTAAACATGCTCTTCCAATGCATCATAATCAAAATATAGAAGGAAATGTAATTGATGAAGATGAAGACAAACATTCATCGGATGCCATGGATTCTGTACTTTGGTTGTCGAGCTCCATTAGATACAAAAATATTAGCCTCACAAGAATTAGATTTCTCAGAGAATTACAAATCACTTTCGTTTAATTGTTCTTTTTTCACTCTGCAATCGATACATCCATCGTAACAAATATAAGATTTTTTTTCTATTTTCTAGATAAACTCAAATATCTATAAGAATTAATCATTCAAACTAGTGGTAAACGATATATCAGTCTCTGTTTGAACTCAAAAATAATCATCAACATTTTTCTTTTCTACATTAATATCATTGTCTTGTATCCATTATAACTCAAAGGTTACCTTATCGATAAGATATTACTTTTTCATCATTCGATTAGCCTTCATTGAAGATGTACTACAATGATTGTTTTCAAGTTTTTTATTTGTAATATTCATTTTGTTATTCATCATTACAAAGAAATGATTCTCCTTCTATTATCCACATTTTCCCAGTAGATACAAACAATTCAAATGATATATTTGCTTTTTATACTTTTGATCATTTGTATTAACTTTACGTTTATAACAAATACATTCTATACGTTGCAATACATATATATGTCGCAGTAATAATTAAAATCCAGTTCAAATTAAAATCTTTTCATTAGAACTAGGATGATTCGAAATAGAGTCATAGATATCATAACGATTATTCCTCTGTGTTCACTTATCATTAGTCATATGTCATCGATTCTTTTCCCATCACATATTTGTACGATGGTTTTTTCCTTTTCTGTTATACATATATGTGATGGAATTCACCCCTTTCTGCCATATGTTTGTGTTGGATTTTTCTTCTCTCTATTTCACCTGAATATGTTGGATATTTCTCTTCTTCTTTCACATCGTTGTGCTGATTTTCTTTGTGATCATCTCTGGAATTTTCTAATCGATGTCAATGTTAGAAAAACGGTCGAAAATGTCGCACCAAATGCTATGGTGGTGATGCATCGAAATGCAAAAATTGCTAAATAAGCTGTTCTTTTTTTCTTTGCACACTATTTTCTCTATCAAAAAAAAAAATTATGTTTGCTCCTCTTAAACAAAAAGCGAAGAATAGATTCTACCTCAGTTATTTATGACTCTATTTCAATTCATCCTAGTTTTTATTAAAATTTCAATTTGTACTAGTTCGATTTTAAACTGAACTGGATTTTAATTATTACTGTGACATATATACTAGAAGATTCGCCATAAAAATACACATTATTTCTCTCATACTTTCTTCTATATTTATTGTGTATGAATAGTCTAGTACAAAAGATAACAGAAATTTCATTCCATTCCATTTCTTTTCTTCTTATAATGTATATTCTAAAATAAAATATATTATTGAAGTTGATATAGTATTAAAAGTCAAAATGAACAATTTCTGTATCATTGTCATATAGATTAAATTTATACTGTAATAACAATCTATGTTATTTTGAGATATCTTCCTTCTAGATTTTTTTTAATTGTAATACATATATTTTGTATAATAAATATAAAAAGCTGTTAATCATAAAAAGATAGTGATCAAAAGAAGAAAACTTCGAGTTGTTTATATCAATAAAATGACATGATATGGCTTGTTGTTATTATTGAACTAAGATCCATTTCACTTTAATTCTAGTAAACATACTAAGTATCAACAAGATTATTTATTATAGATTAAATATTGTTGAAACTTATTAATGAATCTAAAAACTATATTTTGCATAAATGAGACATACAAGAAAAAAAAATGAGTTAATACATAAAAAAGAAACATTTGAAATATATAGAATTGAAGTTTATAAGAATTCAATTAAAACTTTTAAAAAATAAGTGCAGATGTGATATTTGAGTATAAGAATGATATCATCTTTTTTTATTGAATATTTCCAAATGAATTATCCAAGATGATAAGGTTCCACTTCAAAAAGCAAACTTGACTCTTTATCTGTACGTTGAATGATTTTCATAAAATCGGTTTCAATATTTTCCATAGATAAAAAGTTAAATTCTCGAACTCTCTCTTCCGTCGTCATGAACTTTCTCAGTTCTAATAAACAAAAAAAAGGATCATTGTCATCACTAAATATTGTTTTATCATATTCATATAATCCATTATTAGTAACAATCGATACTTGATGATGTACATCTAACGCTGAGATAATATCTCTCTGAACGAAATGAATGAGTAACTCTAAAATTCGAATAGAAAGTATCGATTTCGAACGAAACTTCAATTGAAAAAGTTCGAATAAATTTTCGATAACATCTCGACTTGATACATTTTTTATTTCACTACAATATGATATCAAAATGCGAGGCTCACACTTACATGCTTCCTCAACATTTATCAATATTTGAACAAAATCATCTGTAATCTCACCAAATTTAGCATAAAAACCTAAATATAGTATATTGTTTGTTTTTTTACTCGCTTGATAAAGTGCTCTCTTGAATTTCTGCTCACCAAAAGATGTCTTCTGCAAAGCATCTAAGATCATATCACGTTTAGAAATAACAAGAATCCAACCTATACCAACATAATCAGGTGTATATTCAGAAAAAATATCCTTACTATCTTTATTGCATAAATCATTGTACAGTTCATTAAGAAACTTATCCAAAAGTATTGCAGAATATGTTTGTATATGATTTTGAACCTCATTTTCGGCTGTGTAATCCAAATTAGGATGTTTATATAATGTTAATTGTAACAAGACATTGTACCTTTTTTGTACAGGTAAATCCAGATTATTTTTTATCCAGTCAGATGCCTTTTGAAATCTTACATTTCCAATTTTCGAGAAAAGTAAACACAAAAGAGCTCTTATGGAAACAATTTCTGACGATGATTGAAGAGAAATTTGTTTAAGTAAATTCTGTATTTCAATTGAAACATTTTGATTCATTTCAAGATCGTTTAACTTTAATAGACAATTTCCATATGCTAATAAACAAGCAGCTAAAAGATTTTCTCTATCAAAACTTGTTTCTTTTATAATATCTTCTAATTGTTCTTTTAAATCATCTCTTATAAAAACATGTCCTTTATTTTCTTTGTTACTAATAAGTACTCTATTAATACCATTAGCAATCATCGTTTGAATAAGAGGAATTTGCCTATCATGAAGAAATGTAATAATACATTGATATACTTCTATTGATATATTTTTCCCATGATTAGTATCAATAGATTGTAGAATAATCCATTTGATGACAGCGATGAGATATTGTTCTTTAATGGTGTTTTCAAATTGATTTTGCTTGTTAAAATCTTGAAGATGTTGGATGAGATAATGTTGTAAGTTCACTGAACAGCTAGAGACTATCGATAAAAATGATCTGTTTGAATCTTCAGACAATTTATACTCATTAGAAAGTATTTGTTTTTGTTCCATTTTCAACAATAAATCAAAAATTTCTATAGAACGAATACAAGCTGAAGTATGCATGGAAATACGATAAGCACCTTGAATTATTGGAATCAATATATTTGAAGCAAAAGATCTAGTAATCGATTCTAATTCAAGCCATTTTTTTATAATAGGTTTCAAACGTAAATAATTATCAGTATTAAACATCTCGTTAAGAATTTCAATTGAATTATCTTCAATGAAAAATAAAGCAGCATAATATGCAAAAAATTTCAAATCTTTATCGTTTCGATATTGATGCCATGTGTGAATAATTTTCTGAGCTGCTTCTTCAATAATATAACAGGATGAAACTCGTTCAATAATTTCATTGATATATTCTCTATTTGATGATTTCAAATAATTTGTAATCCAGTTTGCAACATCAACATTCATTATTTCTCTATATTTAAAAGGATTGTTCCATAACTGATCTAATTCTTCCAAAGGTAAAAGTTTTTTTGTTGAATTTTTGTTTATGTACATATCTAAAATTTGAACATCGGCACTTAATTCAATAAGATACATAGATGAAAGAAGAGGTAAATCTGATGACTTAAATGATGATTTATTAGAAAAATAATCATAGAATATTGTTGAATTAAAGTGAAGAAGATCAGAGAGATATGTTGTTTGTTTTTCGAAATTTGATAAATAACATGAGAGATTATCGTCATTTAACGTTCGTAAAGCGATATAAGCAGAGTCTTGATTTTGTTTATCAGTTGAGTTTTCATTGAATTTTTCACCAATTATTTTAATCAATTGTTGAGAAAAGTTAGGAAATGATTGGAGTCTTTCATAGTTTTGAATAAACAAATAAGTTGAGAATAATAATGAAAGAATTGGTAATAAATTTTGCAATAAAATAATTATTTTTCGATTTAATCGATTGATTTGTTCATTAGTAAAAATCAAAGGTTTATTTAAACGTAAAATGATATTTAATACTATCAACTGTAAAATAGGATCATGGATATTTTCTATTAAAAAATATATTTCTTCACTCTCTCCAATAACGATGGATATATTGTCTTGTAAACATTGACCTTTAAGAGAACGATAACGAGCTTGAAAGAGTCGAGCAAGAGAAAGACACGCACATGATAAATGTAAATCTCTTTCATTTTGATCTAACATTGCTAAATGAATACATTCACGTTCCTGAGTAATGAGAAGTTCACCGTTTTTAGATACATCTGTAAGAAATCGATCAGTTAACTCACGATTTTTTACTTGCTGAAAGAATTGTTTTCGGCTGTTTTGATTAAAACTATTATTTTCATTATCTCAAAAAAGAATTGAAGAATAGTTTTCTAATTTGTGTTCTTTGCATAATGGATATAAAAGTGACAATGCGTGATAGTGATTAGTTCTATAATATCTAACACTATCTAAGTGCATTAGACATCCGAATAAAGGTACTATGAATGGTAAAGATTCTCTTTTATCATTTGGTGAGATAATTAAACGATAAAACAATTGCTGAAGAGATTGTCGTACAAATATAAGTAAGTCAAATGGTGTATATTCTGTTATTTGCAAAACATCATTATTATTATTATTATTATTATGTTGGTGTTATTCTTCTATTATATAATGACGATATTCGAATTGAACTTCTAAATATCGATTAATATTACTCTTTTGAATAATGTCAAGGGTGAAAATATCTAATAAACACCTGATATCAAGTTTCTTCCATGAGGTAATGCATGCAAATAAAAATATGATCAGTTGTTTATCAGATTGATTAGATTGACGAAAGAATTCATTTATAATTGATTCGATTTCAGAGAGAGAACAGCATGTAGTCAGAAGAAAACCACCCATATCATAAATACTATGACAAGATCTGTATAAGTTATTTAAGTATAATAAGATTTGTTTAAATCTTAGAAGTGCCAATGGTAGTGCTTTGAATCCACTAAACTTTTCATATATCGATGGTTTTGAAACACTACATAAACAGATAAATGCAATAAAAGTATCAATAATCTCAGGTGAAATATCTTTAGGTGAAGATTTTTCAAGGATTTTTTTATATTGTTCGATCAGTGTTTGAACTTTAATTGAATGAGATTGTTTAATATTAACTAAGTATTCAATAATTGGTTCTATCATTAATGATTCACGATGCATCATCTTTGGAGAAAATTGAATTTTTTTATGTCCTCCATATATCCCATATAATCCACCACACAATGCAAGTATAACAGAAAAAATCAATGGATGAATATTAGATGAACAAATACTTTGTGATAAGAAAGTTGAATATAATTTATTCTCAAATATGTGATCAGGTCTTTTATGTGATGCCATTATTTCATGTAATATTTGATCAATGATTAATTCAGCCCTCTGACTTATACGGCGTAATGACCATAAGTGTTGAAAGAGACATGTTGATAGTATTTCTGAAGTGTCTTCTTCCGATATTATATTGTAAGTCAATTCACTAGGTAATAGACAATAGCAGAAGCTTGAAAGACGTTTTTCATTTGTAATATTTAGTTGCATCCATTCTATAATGAGTTCTACAGGTAATTGAGATGATGTTAAGTATCTCTTTAAAATCAATTGTGATGGATGATCTACCAAATTATTGAATGCTTTAAAAATAATTTGTTTTGATGGTAAATTATGAAGATATTTAAGAGCATCAAAAAAAAGAAGAGTTCCTAATGGCAAAACATACTCTGTAGGATAAGAAAAAAGTAGATTACAAAAATGATTATAATTATTGAATGACCATTTTCTACTAATCCAACCAATAGCCATTGAAAGTGATATATAAAAACGACGTTTATTCATGTATTTAAAAAATCGTGTTACTATATTTTCAATAGAAGATTCTCTTATGAGAGCACGTACTACAAAGTATCGTTGAAAAGATATATCAATAAAGCTATATGTTTGTAAACCTTGTTCAGCTACAATGCTAATATCTGAATTGAGCAAAGACATTATTTTATCTGTATATTCTTGTAATTCTTTACGATCGTTTGATATATTGAATTGTTTTAAAATTAAATAACACAATTTTTTCATATCAAATTCATCGATAAGATCAGAAGATGATTGCAAATGGATGTAAGCAGCAAGATCGGTGAAAAATTCTATTAAAATATTTTTCGATATATTTGGTTCTAGGCTTGTCCAACTACGCAATACTGACTGAACACCATAGCTGTACATTTCAATTTGCGATTTAGGAGTATATTTATCGGATGATGTAAAAATATGCATACAGAGAAGTGATATCATGTGAAGATTCATCACAGCATGATCACTAATATACATTGCATTCATAAAATTATCTAGTCTATTTATTAAAGTTTTTGGTCCTATTTTACCTAGATTAATTCCTTCATTCAACAAAATAACACGCACACTTTGTTCAATTTGTTTTACCCATTGATTTGCAAATTCTAATGTTTCTTTCCATTTCATTCCTTGCAAGGCGAAATGTTCAATACAAGGACTATCAAACGGACACAGATCATATCCGACAATACGGCTTGTAATAATTATCCGATTACCAATGCATTCTTTCGATGATTCCATTTCTCTTTCAAAATCGATTTTATTATAGCTAGATAATGTATGAATGTCAAATGGTGAGAAGAAATTTGGTGCAAGTACATAATTATTGATAAAATCTTTTACAAGATTAACAATCTCGCATCTTTGTGCGTAGACAGAAATTTCATTTAGTCCATCCAAAAGAATCAATGCATGACCATGTTCAATGAACTGCTTTAGTACACTTGCAATGTCATCATGATTGTACAATTGTGAAAACCAAGTATGTTTACCTATGTAATCCATCAATGTCAAGTTTGGATGCTGATTAACCCACTCTGCAAATTCGCCTATTCGAATCAAAATAGGAATACGTAATAAACTATCGTCATCTCCACGAGAGGCAGCTTCAGCATGCATTCGTGTTATGCAACGAAGTAAAGTAGTTTTTCCATATTGTGGCGGTCCCAAAAATACGATCCATCGCCCACGTAACAATGTTGGACTGTGATACGTGATAACAATATTTTTATCTTTCATAGAGTGGACTGAAGGTAAGAAGCTATTAATGTTATTTTCATTTTTTTTATACGATTTTTCATATACAGAAGGTATAGAATTCAATCGTACAACAGATATGTTAGAACAGTCAAAACTAGTCTCAATACATTTCAACGTCTCTTCAAGTCGTACTCGAGTTTCTGTAGTTAGCAAAACTTCTGTTTGTTCATAAGTACAAGAAAGAAGATCATCAACTTTATCAATCAAATGTCGCACCTGCACTTTTGAATGAAAACTAATACATTTTTGTAGATATTCATCAAGAATCTTTTGATGTATGTATGCTAACTCAAAGAAAGTCTTTCTCTTTCCAATGTTTGTGACAAATTGTGATTCGCGTTGTTCAAGCTTACGTTCTTATTTCATTCGTATCAAAAATTGTTTGTCTTGTGTTGCATCCGATTCATGTAAGACATTAAGTAGATCTTTGTGTATATCAGTCCAAAATTTACACTGGTCTTCTATATAACTTGTCTCATTATTGTAGACAGAACGCGTATTATTTTTATAATTCATTAATCTTTTCAATCGTCGGCAGAATAGACGAGTAAAATTCTTGGTAACTAAATCTTGTTTGAGCAAATTATCAAGATTATCATGAAGAGTAATCAAGTGAGGATATTTTGTAGAACCTATTGATGAATATGAGGTCGATTTAAGAAACTTGTCAATCGAATGTATTGCTTGTGTTATAACGTTATCCATCATTAATTAGACAATATTCGTTGTAGCAAGTGAATTATAAATAGAAAATTATTAAACAAGATATTAAATTAACCCTTTCACCACGATTCGATTTCCATAGAAAGTAACATCTCTAAATTCGTTTTAATACAAAACAAAATATACCACAAGATGCAGCATGAAACGCTGCACAATCTACATCGTAAAGCTTATTTCGATTGTATACCTTTTGTATGCAAAAAAAAGCAAAACTGTGTCGCACCAATTGTTGAGGTTACAAAAATTGATCGCACAGAATTTTTCTTTTTTTGAAAAGAAAAGGTATACAATCGTAATAAGCTTTACGATGTAGGTTGTAGAGCGCTTCACGCTGCATCTTGTAGTATATTTTATTTTTCCTTACGAAACCATATTCCATGATAAAAAGATCAAATAGGAAACATGAAATTTCACATTCGTGTGGAAAAAAATGATGTTTTCCTAACGTAGAAAACAAGTCAGACAGAGTTTTATATTCTTTCAAAACAAAAGTTAGACAATTAAAATAAGCTTTACTATGAGGATTATAGAGCTTTTCACGCTGCGTCTTATGGTTTACCAGGCTTTCTTAATAAAACGTATTTCGAGATTAGAATATGAAATGCAAAGTGGGACCCACCGGTGGGTCCCATCGTGGTGAAAGGGTTAAGCAGAAAACAGTTCGGTAAAGTTCAATTGATGTGTTATAGCGAAGTAATTTTAATAATTCTCTTTTAATTAATGATAGATTGTAAAATGTAGGAAGAAATCCGTCATCTGGACAAATGTAGAAGTTAAATAAAAGATTCCGAAATTTGTGGATGTGCTAAAACAAATTTCATTCATAAAAATAATTTAATTCAATTAAATGAAGATTTGAGAATTATCAATTATTGTTATTAATTCTATTCTTACTTTTTATTTCGATATTGAATGGAATAAAAATATGCTTCTTTTAGAATGTTATAGAAAAAAAAAATAAGTAAAATGGGGTAAGTATGTACTTCTGCTTGTTCGTTATATATTTAAGCACCTTTTGGTCTATCATACGATTTTGATCTTATCGAATGCACAATGAAAACGATGCGTTGGTATTCCACATTTATCTGTTCTTTCTATTTTTCCTATTAAACCATTATAAGCATGACTTACGAAATATAAAAATTCCATCAAATAATGAAAAACTAAGACATTCATTCTTTCTTTGAAAAATCAGTATAGAAATTATACAGAAAAGAATGTATCGGATTCACAACTTTTGAATCAACGTTGATAAAATTGTTTAAGGACTTTTATACTTCTTGATTAACGAAAAGAACTTTTATTTTTTTTCTTCCTAAATCGAAATATATTTCTCCAATTCTTAGAAATCATATATAGCACTCGAAATTATTTAGAAATTTTCATTCTACTTATCCCTAACAAAATCCAATAACTTAAGAAAAAAAAGACACAAAAAAAATCTTATTGTATCTGTAATTTAACTGTATAAATATAGATGCCATAAAATCACTGAAAAAACACTTTCTGTTGATATTTCGTTATGAAATTAAATATTTACAATCACGAAACATAATCTTATAGTATATCATAAGCAATATTTTAGTAATAATTCAATAAGCTCGTTATTCCATAGTAGTGGCATAATCAGAGAATGACGGATGATTGAGTGGGACCCTACCAATTTCTAAAAGATTGTTGAAGGAAGTCCGCTCCTTCTTTAACACATTCACCACGACGGGTCCCACCGGTGGGACCCGCTCGGAATTCACAAGAAACTTAATAGAAAAACAGTTCTCATCCTATGGTGTTCAATGGAAAACATCAAGGAGTATGTCATCTAGTTCGTCTTACCGCTGTTTGAGATATTTATTACAAAGGAAGATGTTTTTCATTAAAGCAGTTAAGACAAAAAAAAAGTATCAGAATCACAAGAGAAATTATTTATTTTTTTTGTCGTTGCATTACTCGCTTCTTTTGACTATTGCTCCAGTAGTGATTCATTTACAGCATTTATACGAACCCCAGCTCCATTATGATCCTAAAGAACTGGAGCATTTCCTCATCAGTGGTTGATTTCCATTCACGATATTTGGATCGTCTGCTAATCTCATGGGCTTACAAGTATTGCTCCACATATCGATTAGTTTCACGAACCATAAGGCTAATAATTTCGTCCGTAAGGAAATATCGATAGCAATCTATAGGGTTAATTGCATTATCTTCTCAAGCAGAAATAATCTCATCGACGAGTTCATGATCCTCTATGAATTCTGCATCCGATGGCTCTATTTCGTATCAACCATTTCTTCGTTAAAATTTCCAGATTCAAGATGCATTTCATCAGAATCATTACCTAAAGAACTTTCTGCACTTAGTGAGGTGGCGCTTTCTTCTGTATCAGTTGCTTCCAACGATATGTGACCTATATATATTTCAAAATTTAGAGCGCTTTTAAACATCATATACAAAGATAAGAATACGGAAGAAAAATCTGGAAATTTCGTTATGACTCATTAGATGATGATATGAAGAAAAGAACAATGAATAATCCGTGGAAGATAATGAAAAGATCACTGAGTGCAATTATCTGAAATTAACTCTTGAGAGATGTGGATATTTCGGAGATTTTTCCAAGAAAACTTAATCGTGGTGAATGTGTTAACACACTGTATTCAGTAGGTTTTATGAATTCAAATTTAGCTATAATGTTTACGAATCCTGAAAAAATGGAATGTTTCTTAAATGATAATAGCGAATGTTTTCTCGTTTTATCGAGCTTTTCACAACCTTGTTTTTATTCAAAAAATCTGGAGGAATATATACTGAAAAGGTTTTTGGACGTCTAATTCTTTATTTTAAAAACATTGTATTGCTTCCATTATAAACCCTATTGAAAAAGACAGAAATTCTTAGGGTACTTTCCGTACTTTGACTTTTGTATACAAAGAGAAGAGGACAGAAAGGAATTAAAAAAAAATCGACAATTCAAACTGTTTCAATTATCTGTAACAAACGTTTCAGCTACATCGGATTTTTAACGCCTAACGAGGAATGATCCCCAACTGAAAAATCGCTTTATACGTAAAAACTAGTGGGTCATGGGTAATCGATGGTCCTGAATCCGAATTTGCTCATGCTTTGTGCTGCTAGGCCTTGCAAATACCGGTTTTCCATATAAATCAGGTTTTAACAGAGGAAAACTTTTTTTGTCGAAATACGTTTTTTGATCTGTCTTTTTGGTAGAGGACGTGAAGGAATCTTTCAAAATCTAGTTTTTTACCTTGAGACTAGCTTTGAATAGTTATGCTAAACATTGAACTATATTGCTCGGATTCATTATCACTAGAGTAGGAAAAAAAAGGCGGAGAAAGAAGTAGCAAAATCTCTATTTCATCTATTGAAGACTTACCATCTACAAGATGAAGAAATCAAGGAGAGACATCGTTTAAATGTGACAGTTTAGTTTCAAATAAGATACATAATAGTATAGAAAGAATAAGAGACTATCAAAGAAACCGTCATAGCTATAAGTCATGCTGCGTCTCAGCTTGCTCTCTTCACTAGTTTGCTTGTGTTTCTTCTCTTCTATGATTCTTTTATTTTGATTTTGTTCCTTAATAACTATATCGTACACCTCTGCTTCTCAAGGAATGTACTCGAGGTATGCTTCGCTCTCTATTCTTCTTCCATTCACATGAATTTATTGTTTTGTTCTTGTAGTAAGTACATGCTATAAGATTCATCACATAAACAAAAAAAGAGAAATATATAACGCTTTGTAGTGGAAATATATACATTAGAAATTTAAAGTTACGTCTCTAACATCTTCTGTAGTGGATCAAAAACTTCAAAATCTAGTTATTTAGAAGTTTCTTCATGTTTTCTATCGAATAGACAGATCAAGTAACGTTTTTTGAAAAGAAAAGTTTTTCTCTTTTAATGCCTGTTTTATATGGAAAACCGGTATTTGCAAGGCCTAGCAACACAAACTATGAGCAAATTCGGATTCAGGACCATCGATTACCCATGAACCACTAGTTTTTACGTATAAAACGATTTGCCAATTAGGGATCATCCCTCGTGAGTCCTCATAGCTAATTCTATGAAGGTACGCATAAGTCGTCAAGAGTTATTATATAAGTGTCTTCATTAGTGCATGTGTGACAGCTATATTTCACGGTGGCTTACCTGCTAACCCGTTCCAAGCTCTTGAGAATTTATGGGTGTGCTCATAGTATAGACTATGACCAGTTATGAGTCCACATTTCATAGGATAGGCCCTGAAAACTTATCTGTACACTCATAGCATAGGCTTTGAGGAATTATGGGTACTCCATATAATATCCGTTGAGGATCTACGAGGGCTTCCATAGGATAGTCTTATGACTTTTAAGCTGAATTCTGATTGGCTAAAACAATTGGTCAATGGAAGAGGGATCAAATGTGAGACTTAACATTAGTATACAGATGTAGTTTACATGTTATTGTATTGCCAGTGAAAAGTCAACAATAAAAAAATTAAAAGCATACACGTTGTCCAAATTCTGATGAAAAATGGACAAGAGAATATCCAACAAAAAGAAATTCTGTTGTGATTTCATAAGAATTTCGACAGCGTTGTCAATACTCCATAGAACTCTTCAGGTTTCATATGATACTATCTTTTTCAATGTAGAGATATTAGCGAACTTTAACTATTCATAATTATTTAGAAGTGTTAGTCCTTCAGTGAATAAAACATCTACCTTAACAGATACTTTAACATATGAAAAAGTGAATATTTATTGGATTTCGATTCATAAAATAAAGGCTTTTCGCTTATATTAATTTATAATATTGACATGAAATAAAACTTTGATATATTGTGAAATAATTTGTTGTGTTACTAGAGCTCTTTGATAAAATAATAACACAAGCGTATCAGATACAATAAAAAAAGTGAGGTACTTGAAAAATGTTCTTTTAACTTCTTTTCTTGATAAACTTGGAAAAGTTTTTTTTCTACAATTGCGTAACATAGTCAATAATATATTGAGAATTTAATGAGCTGTCTTGTTAAAACCATTTGAAATTAAATGCAGAATATCGAAGAAAAAATTTCGTCTTAAGAAGAGAGCTGATATATTTTGTAGATTCTGATTTCTTTTCTCAAATTCTTCATCTATATGAGTCTCAGTATACAGTCCTCCTCCAATATAATAATGAGAAGGTACTCTTTCAATGCAAGTACCTCCCAACAAATCACTAAACATTTCACTCTCGTATTTCCATTCTGCATTGTCAATTACATGTGACAAATCTTTAAAGGTAATTGCAATTTGATGATGGAATTCATACGAAGATATAAGATGATCTTGAGCGAGTTGGTTAAGTAAAATTAGTAGTTGGTCACAAAATGCGAGTTTTCTATTGTACATCATTGAATGAAGTAACTGCAATAACTTTTCAATAGCACGTTGATCAGATACTTGTTTAATAAATTTAAATAACATCCACAGTCTATGATCAGGGTACACATCTTCGAGCCATTCCCACATTTCAATAAGTTCAACCGTAAGTACACCACACATAGTATAAAGTTCTATTAATGCGGCACAGGGTGATGCATTTTCGGCATAATATAGATATCGATAAGATTCTTCCTTTAAATTTTGATCGTCAAAAATATTTTTCTGAATAGGTTTATGAAAAATATTGAAATATTTTTTCATAGCATCACAGGCTATTTGAACATAATTTGGTGTAGGATCAGAAAGATAATTATTATTAGATTTATCGTATAAGTAATTCTGTAAATCAAGAATAAATATATTGAGAAGTTCGTCTAAATATTTTACTATATGATCAACAGGTTTTTCTTCATCATCAACATATGGATATTCTCGATAAAATAACGTTCTCTGTAATAACATCTTGTATCTGTTTTCAGGTGTTAAACTAGATTTTTGTCTAAATAAGTGTGATAATGTATGATCAGTTACAAATGATTGTTCTATGACAATTAAACAGAAAATAGCTCTGATAATAATAATCTCTGATGATTTTGCCTCAATAATATTATTTAACGAAGAATGTATTACATTTAAGATGGTTTGATCCTGAAATTTTTTTAACTTAAGCTGACCATTACCATATGCTAATAAACAAACAGCAAGAACATCATCTGAATATTTATTCCAAGCATAAATGATTTCCTCTAATTGAGCAATTGTATCATCATGTTCAAAAAATCTATACTCGTCATCTCCATTATAACGAAAGAATACCAAATTAAAGCTGTTAATAATTGCTTTTTGCACTTGAGGAAAATGATGATTATGAAGAAGTGTAAAAATATAATAATATAAATCTTCTGAAAAATTTTCTTCGGTATTAATCCAAATTGAACTTTCGATAATCCATTTAATAAGAACAGCGATATATTCTTCTTTGAAAGTATTTGTAGTTCCAATTTCATCGTTAATAAATGTTTGAATATATTCTATAAAATAAAGTTGTAAATTATATGAACAACCTTTAATCATTAATAAATATGGTATCATTGAGATTGAAGATGATTTCTCTAGGTTAGACTGGACACGTTCATATTCCAAGATAAGAATTAAATCTAATATTTCTTGACAATTAATCCAAAGAGAAATCTTTCGAGAATAATGAACATTATGATGAAGTATTTTAAAAAGTGATTGGAGATTAGATAAAATCACAGATTCTGACTTGAAACAACGTTCTACAAGAGATATGAAATGATATTCTTTATCAATGTGGAGCATTTCATTAATAATATCGATTAAATCGGGAAGATTTGAACCATCAGCTAATAGTTGTAATGCAGCATAGTAAGCAAAATATCTCAAATCCTTATTCATTCGATGGCTGAGCCATTTGTCAATAACTGATAGAGCCTTTCTTTCGATCAACAAGCATTTTGAGACATTTATAATTAATTCATAAAGTTCTTGTTTGTTTAATAATTGTAGATTATTTGTGATCCATGTTGCTACTGTATAAGACATTATTTTTTTATTTTTTGATACATCATTCCATAGTTGATCTAATTCTTTCAAAAGCGAAATTTTTCTCTTTTGATTGTCATTAGTATAAATCTGAAGAATCTGAGCATCTGATGTTAATTCAATCAAATACATAATTGATAAAAGGACCGTATGTGATAAATCAAATGATGTTGTATTAATAAAATATCGATGAAATATTGTGGAATTGAATTGTAAAAGATCAGACAAATTCTTATTTCGTTTGGTGAATTGTAATAAACAAGGTAAAACATCTGGATTATTGATTTGATTTAATGCAATAATTGCTGCTTCTTCACTATGACTTGACTGGTAATCAGAATTCGTATTAAATTTCTTAGTAATTATATTTGCCATATGTTGAAAATGTACTGGAAAGAGATGATGTATTGAATGATATCGAACAAATAAAAGTGTTGCTGTTAGTAATGGCAGCTGTGGTAACATGGACTGTAGTGAATCAATCATTTCCAAACGTAAACAATCTCTTTGTTCTTCTCCAAAGATCAAAGGATCTTTCATATCTAAGATAATACTGAAGGCAATGATTCGTAAAACTGGATCAACTATACTATTTACTGCAACATGTAGTTCTGTACTTTCAACAATAGAAAGACTAATATATTCAGTAGATTGAATTCCATATTGAACTTGAAAAAGACGAGCAAGAGTAATTGATGCAGCAAATAATTGCAAATCCTTTTCTCGATTATCTAATATATTCTTTATGTTATAAATACGTTGTCGTTCCATTTCAATCAGTATTTTCCAATCTTTCGAATGTTCATTAAATAATTGATCCCATATTACATGATTTTTCATTAATATAAATAATTCTTCACGTTTCCATTCATAGGATGAATTTTTCCAAATGAGAATCGAAGCATAATTTTCCAATTTATGTTCTTTCAATTGTGATTGTAACATGGATAAGGCAAGATAAAAGTTTAAATCACTACTGTCCACATTTTCTAAGAATATTAAACATTCAGATAAAAGTACAACCATTGGTAATGAATCCTGCGGATTAAATGATCTAATAACTGTACAATAGTACAAGTTTTGTAGATATTGTGGTATTAAGCTTAGTAAAAAATATGGTGTATGTTGAATTATTTGCATTGGATGAATATTTTCAAGCATTTGATCAAATTTTCTCTTGTTATCAGCATGTCTAAATTCAGGCTGCCATCCTAAATATAGATTCATAATGTAAGGAAGATTTTGCATAGCTAACGATGATGAATCCTCGATGTGAAGTTTTTCCAATGCAGAGACACATGCAAGAGAGAATCTTAAGCATTCCTTATTAGATGAAATAGATTGTGAACGAAACACTTTCGTGGTGACTTTATCTTTAGACTTAATCAATGATTCCATTGATTGTAGATAAAAAGAGTCTTTAAATATGCGTAATTTTGTTAAATAGAACCATACTTGTTTGAGTCTTTTTAATGCTAGTAATAAAGCATGATATCCACGATATTTTTTATATATGATTGGCTTGGAAAGTCCATTTAAACAGATAAATACAAGAAAAGTATCAATAATATTAGTCGAAGTATCGAATGGTGAAGCTGTTTGAAGAATATTTTCATAATGTTTGATAAGTGATTTAACTTTGACTGAATGAGAGTCTTTATGATTAGAGAGATATTTGATAATGGATGATGTTATTGATGATTGACGATACATTTGTTTTGGAGAGAAGCAGAGTGTACTAGTATCTATTTCGTATTTATCATATATTCCACCATAGATGAGAAGTATGACAGAAAGTATCAAAGGATGAATATTTGATGCACAGATATTTTCTGATTGAAAATATGAGGATAACTTGTTGGTTAAATTATGATTAAGTGATTTTTCAAATATTATTTTGCTTTGCAATGTTTGATCAATGATAAATTCAGCTGTTGTACTTATGGTATGAAAAGATATTACTTGTTTATAAATAACAAATAAAATTGAGTTTTTATTAATTTGATCCTTACGAATAATTTCATTGTGTAGCTTGCTTAAACAGCAACAAAATTTAGCAAGATATTTTTCATCTTTTAAATGTAATTGCATCCATTCTATAATAATATCTTCAGGTAATGTGATTAAATTTCTTATTAAATATCTTTCGACAATAATCGTAACAGGATAGTCTAATAAACTGTTAAGTGCATTAAAGATAATTAATTTAGATGGTAATCGTTTTAGATCTTTTATGGCATCAAAGAAGATTAATATTCCTAGTGGAATTCCATAATTTTTATCATAAGTTATAAGTAAATTGCAAAATTTGTTATAATCATCTAATGACCATTGCCAACTAATCCAACCAATTGCTAGAAGAATTGATTCACGAAATCGAATATTTATAACAAATGTATGTATACGTTTTGCTACTTCTTCTACGGATGAATCTTTTACAAAATTTTGTGATACAAAATATTCTTGAAATGATAAATGTTGAAAAGCAAATACTTCTAGACCTAATTCAGCTACAATACCCATGTTAGATTGAAGAATCGATGTTATTTTATCAGCATATTCATGAATTTCGAAAAATTTCTTCGATACATGTTGTTGTTTTAAAATTAAGCAACATAAATGTTTCATGTCAAATGTATCTATTAAACCAGATGGTGAACTCATATGAATATAAGTAGCAAGATTAATTAAAAAATTAATTATTATATCTTTCGAGATGTTCGGTTGTTGAATTATCCAAGATTGTAATACAAATTGAACAACATGATTATATATTTCTACTCGAGTTTGTGGATAAAATTCATTAAATGATTGAAAACTTAATGTACCAATTAAAGATAATAACGAAGGATTTGATTGTAATAATTCAGATGTTTTTTTAAACATAGCTTGAGTAGTATTGTAACGTTTAGCTGATAATAATTTCATTTTTTTTCTATTTAATTTAATACCTTCGTTTGATAAAACATTATATATGCGTTTCTTTACTTTGGATATCCATTGATTAATAAATTCTTGTGCTTCTTCATATTCCATTAAAGATAATAAATAATGATTGATGGAAGGACCTAAAATTGGATAAAATTCATAACCAACGAAACGACTCGTAACAATTATCTGATTGCCATCAAATAAGAATTGTGAAAAATTTTCTTCACTAGATAGTTTAGCAATATATGTATTTGTATCATATTTGTTATCGTCAAAGGCCGAACAAAAATCCAATGTACGTACATGTTCATCAATGAATTTTTTAACATGATCAACAATTTCTCTTCTTTGTCTGAAATCAATAATCTCATCGAGTCCATCTAGAAGAATCAATGCATGACCATGAAATATTAATTCTTGCAATATATTTCCATCATTAGTATAAAATTGTGAAAACCATGTATGTTTACCGACGTAATCTATCAACGTCTTATTTGGATTTTGATTTAACCATGCTGCAAATTCCCCAAGTCGAATTAAAATTGGAATTCGAATTGTACTACGATAATACTTATCGGACTTATCTAATATTACTTCTTCATCATTTCGATCGGCTGCTTCGGCAAATAGATGCATAATCCATCGAAGAAGAGTAGTTTTCCCACTTCCTGGATCACCTAAGATAATAACCCATCGATGATTGTGTAAGATATGTGCGATTGTTGATTTGTTAGTGCCAGTATAAATAGTTGGGTGTGTTTTAATAGAAGGAATAAAGTTATTAAAATTATGTTTGGTCGTCCAATGGGGATCATCATGTGTAGAAAATTGTTCATTAATATTAATAAGAGATATATTTGAACAATCGAATGGTACATCAATTGATTTCAATTTTGCTTCCAGATATTTTTGATTCTTTCCAATGGATGATGTTTCGATTAAACAAAGATTGGTAGAAAGAAAATCATTGAAACTCTTTATTAAACTTTGTATCTGTATCTTCGAATGAAAAGAAATAGATTGACGAAGATATTCTTTAAAAAATTTCGGATGTTGATGAAAGAATTCTTTCAAACTCTTTCGTTTTCCAAACTTTTGTTGAAATTGTAATTCACGTTGTTGTTGATTTTTCTCAAATGCGATTGTTTTAACATAACGATTCCATTTTGTACCTACACCTTGTTCATCGTTTGATCCTTCGAGTATATAGAGTATGTCATCATGCATATCAATCCAAGAACTAGGTGAGTGATCATTAAAATGCAGTAATTTATCCAATCGACGACAGAATAATTCAGTCCATTCATTTCTTGGCAAATTCGGATCAGTTAGACGAGAAAGAAGATTACGAATTTTGATTAATTCAGATGTAGATTCATGTGATGATTCTAATAATTGATCTAATGTATTTATTGCACGCTTAATTATCTCATCCATATTTCTACTGATGTGATCAATATTGTAAAATGATTAAATAAGAAATTACCTGTTTTATATTGTTACAAAAAGAAATATTTGATTTTAAAATAATACAATATCGATAATATTTCACCTAATTTTATTTTAATCTTCAATTTGCATTCAAAACTTTGTTTTTCAATGGCATCAAGTACATAAATAATATCAGAATTTTTGGTTTTTGCATTTTTTCAACTTGTTATTACTCTTGCTACGCCCAATATGCTGTTAATGAAGAATTCAAATATACCGTCGAAAACGAGAAAAAAAAACAAAAGAAAATTAGATGTGCGTGACTGCTTTTCGTATATTAATATGTATCGTATACTTTTTTTTTTCTTTCGTTCTCTTACTTCTAATGAGAATATGTACAAACAGTAATGATGATACGATAAAAATAGCAAATAGACACAAAAATCATTATTTTTTTTCATTGCAGTATAATTGACATTTTCTGCAATGTTTTTTAATAGAATTCTAATGACTTATTCGACTGTTTTTATTAATATTAATCAACATACAGATACATTTGCTGAACTAAAGGAGGTGGTCGAAAATCATCGGTTTTTTCCTCACGCTAGAAATGCTATAAAATGAAATTCTTTGCCACCCAGATCATGAATCCGATATCTGTTTGCCAAGATTTGATCCCTTTCTTTTCGATGTTTCCCGTAGGGGGGTACCTAGATCTGAGTCTTACACCAAGGTACCCCCCTACGGGAAACATCGAAAAGAAAGGGATCAAATCTTGGCAAACAGATATCGGATTCATGATCTGAGTGGCAAAGAATTTCATTTTATAGCATTTCTAGCGTGAGGAAAAATCGATGATTTTCGACCACTTCCTTTTACTTCTATATGAATGTCTTAATATATGTTTAGAAATATATTCTTGTGTGAAAATTATATGGATATTAGTGGAATACATGAATATCTTGAAATACAAGACAACTTAAATCTAATAATATAGATAAATAGAACTCGACAAGTTATGCTCACGAATACTTGCAAGCATACATGTCAAATGAGTCCGAAAAAATGTTTGAATCATACAAGTCAAAATTTCTCCAAATTTCGATTATTCCCGTTTTTTTCGATTAGAAATTGAAATGGGGCTGATGAGGGAACATATACAACTGTCAAATCGTTTCTAGATCAGGTATGTGTGTAAATGGTAGACCTTAGTAAGTTATTAAATGTCCTAGAATGGTTTCGCTTTCCAACCTTCTGTTATCGAGTTATGAATCTTTTATTTGATTTTGGCTTATAGGCATAGGATTCTTTTGAATACTTAAATGATCGCTTTTCAAACCGAAATTTTGACTATAGATAGGCTTTATAAGTATTACAAGCTTGCCAGAATAAATGTATCCTTATCATGATATCAGGTTGTCTTGAAAATGCCTCAAAAGAGGTGTTTCTTTAACATATAAATAACTCGATAAGAATACATTTATTCTGGTTAAAAACTTTGGCAAGTTTCTAGTGCTTAAGAATCTAGATTTACCTGTTCAAAAAAGATACAATGTATTGTTACAATTAACATTATATAAACATCCTAGGTTGGATTACACAGCTGAAAATGAGATTCAAAATCAAATACAAACATATTCTACAATACTTTTGGATAAGTTTCTTAATGAACTGTACAATGATTTATGCAAGAAGGATAGTAAGGATATTTTTTCTGAATATACACCTGATTATGTTCGTATAGGTTGAACTCTTGTTATTTCTAAACCTGCTTTGTCAAACGAGTAAAAAAAGCAAACAATATACTATATTTAGGTTTTTATGTTAAGTTTGGTGAAATTACAGATGATTTTGTTCAAATATTGATAAATGTTGAGGAGGCATGTAAATGTGAGCCCCGTATTTTGATGTCATATTGTAATGAAATAAAAAATGTATCAAGTCGAGATGTTATCGAAAATTTATTCGAATTTTTTCAATTGAAGTTTCATTCGAAATCGATATTTTCTATACGAATTTTAGAGTTACTTGTTTATTTCATTCAAGAAGATATTATCTCAACGTTAGATGTGCATCATCAGATATCGATTGTTACTAATAATGGATTATGTGAATATGATAAAACAATATTTAGTGATGACAATGATCCTTTTTTTTGTTTATTAGAACTGAGAAAATTCATGGGCACGACAGACAGAATTCGAAAACTTAGCATTTTATCTATGGAAAATATTGAAACCGATTTTAAGAAAAACATTCAACGTATAGATAAAGAGTCAAGTTTGCTTTTTGAAGTAGAACCCTACCATCTGGGATAATTTATTTGGAAATATTCAATAAAAGAAGATGATATAATTCTCATACTCAAATATCACATCTGCACTCATTTTTAAAAGTTTTAATTGAATTCTTATAAACTTCAATTTTATATGTTTTAAATGTTTCTTTTTTATGTATTAACTCATTTTTTTTTCTTGTATGTTTCATTTATCCAAAATATAGTCTTCAGATTCATTAAGTAGTTTCAACAATATTTAATCTATAATAAATAACCTTGTTCATACTTAGTAGGTTTACTAGAATTAAAGTGAAATGGATCTTCGCTCAATAATAACAACAAGCAATACCATGCGATTTTATTGATAAGAACAACTCGAAGTTCTCTTCTTTTGATTATTGAAAATCACAACTGATCATATGTTGTTATTATCAAACTATTCAGTTTATATTCATCCAGTTTTAATTCTATGATGGACAACAGTAACGTGTTTCAAATATATAATTTCACGAAAAATGGGACATACTCCTCTTTCATTCGACTCTGACTTTCTGCAAGTGTGTTTTTTATGACAAAATAATAGAATAAAATATAGTAGTTTTACTAGTTTTATATGAATAAATAAATAGATAAATATATAATATATAAGTTAACTAGAGCTTTCGACATGTCAAATGTCATCATCAGTAACAAAGAAAAGAAAAGAAAAAGAAAATATATATTATTTAATGCTTGTTTTGTTGATATTTTGAATTTTCGAATTTGTTATTGAATATGAAATACGAATAACAAATTCATAATGTGTTGCAAAACTACTATATTTTATTCTATTATTTTGTCATACAAAACAACAGTCCTATGATTATTCAAAAAAAAAAACAAAAAAAAGTGTGTTTTTTTTCTGAATAAATTCTTTTACCATAGATGTATGTAAAAATATTAGTGCTTTCTGTTACTAATTAATTAATTGATAAAGAAGTAATTAGTGAATATCTCTGTAACCATAAGAGGAAAAAATCTAAACTTTTAGAATAGATTCTAAAACTAAAGATATATTTATGATAAAATTTCCAGCAAGATCGAATTTCAAACATTTTCCTCATTACTAAAAGTATCAAGTCATTTGTTTTAGCTATTCTGACTTTATACTCAAAAAATAATCTTTTGATTGCCATACATGTTCATTGTAAATTTTCATCATCGTCTTTTTATAATTAACAGTTCTTTATATCTATTATACAAAATACATCTATTACGGTTAAAAAAAGTCTTGGAAGAAAACATCTCAAAATAGCATAGATTGTTATTACAGTATAAATTTAACCCATATGACAATGATACAGAAATTATTCATTTTGACTTTTAATACTATATCAACTTTAATAATATATTTTATTTTAGAATATACATTATAAGAAGAAAAGAAAAGAAATGGAATGAAATTTCTATTATCTTTTGTGCTCATTTATTCATATACATGTATATAAAACCTTGATGTACGTGATGATGTAATACATATCATCATTTTTGTGATAAATATATAAGAAAGTATGAGAGGAATAATGTGTATTTTTATCGTGAATCTTCTAGTATATTTATGTATTGCAACGTATAGAATGTGTTTGTTATAGACGTAAAATTAATAAAAAAGATCAAATATAAAAAGCAAACATATCGATAGAATTGTTTGTATTTGCTCAAAAAACGCAAATAATGGAAGCTAATCTATTTCTTTGTACTGATAAATGTGAAAATGAATATTATAAGAACATACTATCAATGACACAGCACACTTGATTAGCTTGGCTATGGAGAAGCTTTTCGAAATTTTTATTTTATGTTGATCTATTTATTATTTTCTAATGATTTAATTTTTGGCACAAATTGTTTTACTAATTCGTATCGAACAGTATGAAACGTAAGAGATACTATGCAGTTGCTACAACGATAGGATAATACAAAGAGGATATTATTATTTAATCCTAAATGAAGTTTACAGAGAAAAAAAATAAGAGTAACACACTTTCATTGAACAAGTGTTGTACAATAAGAAAAAATAGTGAATAATTAGATAATCTAATTGACCTAAAGCGGAGGAAAAAAGATTAAGGCACGTTTGATTTTACGAGTATTTTTCACTAGAATAGTCAGTTAATGGTATCAAATAGTGATTTTGATAGGTTTCAGCATAAACTAAAACTATTGACACATTAGTAGACCCGACGTCGTCTTTTTTGTCTTATCGTGTAAAAGTTCCAAGACGGTCTTCTATTATGTCCCCAGCGTCTGACTCGGGTCAGGTCAGACTTCGGATCAGGTTGAATCACGAAAAGTATAGTTGAGCTCGAGTCGGGTCGGGTTACGAAAGTTCTGAAAATTTCGAATGTCACACAAGAAAAGAAGCAACTTTGAAGGAGATAATTCTTTATTTTGAATATCGAGAAAATACGTATTGATTTACTCAAAAGATTCTTAATGACTGAAAAAAATTCGCTTTTATTGGCTAAAAATTATCCTTTACCTAGGGTCGGGTCAGATCATGAAAAAAGTGACCCACGTCGGATACTGATGTCCCCAAAAAAGAAAAGATTCATTGGTGATCTTATCGATAAATCCTAGTTTCAATCCATTTATGATCAATAGAATGTTATTAAACGAGTTTGTTCTACTTATTTTGTGCTCGTAAAATAAAAAAGAATTAGATAATGTTTTGGCTCAGTCTTATTTCAGGTACTTTTGCGTTTTATCTATATATTGAATAAATTATGTTTAAAAATTAAATTATTGTTTGAGTAGTTGTATATTTATCTATATTATAGATTGTTAGTAATTAAACAAATATTTGAGTTTTGAAAAATTTTATTTTTTTTTTGTGTAATTCAATGGTTTAATTTATAAAGGAGTTGCTTTTCATTTTTTTTTCATGGAATAAATATAGTTTATTTTATATTTGTGGAGCATCGAGACATTGAACAATGCCTTTATCTTAAATAACGAATTTTTTTTTTAGTTACTTTTTTGAAGAAGCGTGATATGAAGACATTGGATATTTTTTATACTTTGAAACAAACAAAAAATTGTATTTTCAGTTGAAAATATTTGTAAAGTGACAAGAGGTCAGTACATTAAATGATTTATAAAGTTAATAAAAATAGATTTTCATTTTAAATATCAATAAATTGTTTCTATAGAAGCGAACCGTAGGATATAAAACGATTTTTCGAATTAATATAAAAGAGCATGTTTTTTTTTTCTGATTTAATTGTTTTTTCGAATAATGGATGAGCAGTGAGATTTAAATAATTATTAATGCTTTTTTCTGTGAGACTTTATATTTTTCTTTATGTATTTTTTGTTGAGTGATGTGGATATTTGAAACGTAAATAATAGTCAGTGAAAGAATACGACTAACGTGTACTATTGATTAGTATTTTATAGAGATTATGCATGGTAAAGTTTTGGAAGATTGAAATGTTTATAATGATGGATAGTTTATTTTCCTAAAGAATGAGTATTCTTTTCACCGATAGAACAGAAATGCATAATATTTGTTATGAATAAGAAAAAAACTGAAAATGATGATTTTGAAAAAATATATGAAGAGTTATTGTTATTAATCAACTATGATTTTTTATTTTCGTTTATAATTTCTTTTTGACTTTATATTTTTATTCGATGATTGATTTTATTTTAAATATCAAGATTAATTCATATTTAGTATAATTTGCTTAGATATACTCCGACCAAAAAAAAGGAAGGAGACAGACAGAAGAAGGAGGAGGATGGAATGAGAAATGATATTTTTGCTACGTTGGATTGTTTAAAATCGTTTTTAATATTTTTAAAGATAATTTGAAAATAATTATTTATAAATGATAATGATGATTATATTGAAGAAATATCTCTTGCATATGAAGTATTAAAGGAAAATACATAATTTTGAAAAAAGACTGTTTTATCTTTTTTTTTCTTTATGATTAGGCGGCACGTGGAAGGATTTTGTTATTTGATTGTTGTTTTGTTTTTTGAGTATTATATTAGTATTAAATTTATGGTTAGAAATGAAAGTTTATTTGTGAAAGATAATTTTCATTAAAAGAATATGATGTAAGTAGATAAATGTACATTGAAATTGAAGGAAAATGTTAGAGTTAAAACATTTGTCTATATTAAATTTTGAAAGCTTATGTGTATTATTTATTTTTGAGATTTTATTTTGAGTTTTATAATTGAAAAATTGTTTCTAATATTGATTGTACATTATTGTTAGATTGAGAATATGAAATCAAATAAATTCTCGATAGATAAGAAAATTCGAATTTTATTTGAGTTATAATAATCCTGAAGCTAGTTCAACAATCTAGGTGTGATTGATTAGGTATGAGAGAAATTGAAAAAGTCTATTAAAACTTTGACTAGAATCAGTTTTTTTTTTAAGTTAATAAATGTAAGATTGAGCAATAGTACTGATATGGAACAATCAAGAATAATTACTATCAGATGTGACTATATTAATTTTTAAATATAATTAATGTTATGCTATTTGATCATGAAGAATTATTATTTATTTAAAGAGTACATCATAGAGAATTATTATAAAAGAAGATCTATTTTACAAATAATAATTACCATATTGTATAAATGAAAAAAAACATAACTTGTATGAAAAAAATTATTAAGTATTAGAGCAATACGGTAAGACCTTAAGAGTAAGTGTCTGAGAAAATCAGACGCTATAGAACACCGATGATAGAGTCACATCTCAGATTTGGCTGATTTTTTAACATATTGTTGGGGGTATATAGTATAGTATACCCTAAAAATTTTAGCTTGATTGAATCATTCAAAGTTGGTCAACCTATATGATACGGCAACAGGCAATCATACTGATATTTCAACCACTGATAGAGCATATCAAGAAGTACTACCAAAATAATATCAATTAGGAAGTTCTTTATATATAAACCCAATATTATTCTTTCAATAACTGTTATCATTCTGAACCATTTTTTAATAAAAATAACGAAAAAAGGATACCATATTAACCAACTTTTTCCTCATTCGTTTACACAATTATAAATCTTGATTTTTTAGTTTTACAAGAATAGTATGAAAATATTTTTGTATATCTGTTACTAATTATATCAATAAATGAGCACTAATTATTAACTCTGATTCGTAATATACAAGAAATTTTTTTTTTTAAATAATTTGTGTTATTGTTGATTTCTTTTACTATGAAGAATATGTAACATATCACTCGAAGATAAAAAGAGAAATTAATCGTCGTTTAGATTTTCTTTTTCAACGTCGTAGTTGATGTGTTGCGTGCGATATATCTATACATTTTTTTTAATTTTCTTCTGTTCTATTGGAATGTATTAGGATATATATGCGCACATTCTTATTCTTTTTATACTGTGTACATGATCATTTTCACTTTTTCTTATGGACCTCTTGTATATACTAGTGCCTTCTCTTCATTCTTGAGATAAAAGTATATGTATAAAGGATGTTTCATAAGTTTCGACCCTTTCTGTGTAAATTGACATTATCTGTATGAATACATATATAGATGGTTAGCTAAAATGTACAGTTTTGTAGAGAATGAGAAGAGCTATCATCTAAAAAAATGATTGAAATTGTGTCATAGTTTTGAAAAATTATGATCATTTTATTCATGATGACTAAACATTGAACGCATTGCATTTTTACAAAAATAAAATCTACTTCTAACGTCTAAATGAAAATATCGTTTTCTACGTATTTTTATATGGTTCGATAGAGTTCGACAAGCTCTACTACCGTAGGAATATCAAAAAAATTCTGATGCAGTTTTCAATACAAAACTTGAAGGAAATCAGAAAGAGTTATAAAAATTTCATATATCCTTCATTGGAGAGAGTATGGTGAACTTTCAATAACTTCGGCTGATCCACTGTTTTGTTTGTTCGTAAAGATTGGAAAGGTTATTTTCAGTTTCAGTATGTAGCGCTGCATCTCGAAACATAAATTAACAGTCGATCAGCTAGTGTTATCAAAAGACAAACATACTCTTTAGTCCAAGACATGTAAGATTTTTTTTTAGTCTTTCTCGTTTCCTCCAAATTTTGTATTGGAAATCGCATCAGAACTTTTTTGGTACTTATATTCTTGTAAAGCTTGTCGAACTCTATCGAACTATAAAAAAATACCTGGAAAACGATATTTTCATTTAGACGTTAGAAGTAGATTTTATTTTTGTAAAAATGCAATGCGTTCAATGTTTAGTCATCATGAATAAAATGATCATAATTTTTCAAAACTATGACACAATTTCAATCATTTTTTTAGATGATAGCTCTTCTCATTCTCTACAAAACTGTACATTTTAGCTAACTATCTATATATGTATTCATATAGATAATGGAGGGCTACCCAAATACATAGCGACCTTGTATTCTGCAGAGAATATAATCCCAACCAAAACCTAGAATTCGATAAATTGCAATCATACGCGCTTCCAAGGCAACCGATACAATCGGCAAAAGCAACTCGCAATTCAAAACTCAATAATCAGATACAATGATTTACTCCTATCTAAGATCAAAAAAACTTTATAACCCGAATCTTGTAAAGTCAACTTGAAGCCGTGTGAAGTCAATTTTGTATCATGTAAAGTAAAAAAAAAAGTTGAGAATCCAAACCTTGTACAGTCAACTTGACGTCATGTGAAGTAAATTAAATTGATTTTACATAACTTCAAGTTGACTTTACAAGATTCGGATTCTAAGCATTTTTTTACTTTATATGATATGAAATTGACTTTACAAGATGCGTTTGTATTTGCGCAGCTCTGAAAATTGGTATATCAGGTTTAAAATTAAATATTTTTGTGAACAACCGCAATCTCTTCATAATGTAATTGTGTGCAAGGTTTTAAGGATGCTTCAACCGGTGAGTTAACTGCATCGGAACCAGTGTTTCTAATGGCAAGTGTACACAGCAGAAGCAAAATGTACAGAACATCTGCTGCTCCCAAACTACACCCTGTTGTACACTTTCCTTCTAATATATATAGAAAACTATTTTCAATTTCAAAAAATATCTTTTAACAATGCATAGATCGTATTCTATCAGATAGAGATTGTATGTATGTTTAGTCAAACGATATAAACATTGTTTTATTGGGTGATGCAAAAGTGCATTAATTTTATTTTTCAATTTCATACTGCGCACAAGTATCCTGGATGGTATGTATCCTCTTCGCCGAAAACTCACATCGCCGAAATCACATGCAAGTTTACTCTATAATTACATGTGATTTCGGCGATGTGAGTTTTCGACGATCTTAATTTCGGCGAAGAGGTACACAACCTCCTGGATGCGTGACTTTTTTGTTATTAGAAAGAGCATAATCAAAAGTAAATATGTACATAAACCTTTTTTCATCTCATATTGGCCTTTAATATCAAACAAAAAATAGGTGAAAGAGAAACACTACAAGTACTTGTTTCAATTTCAGAATAGTCAGTATTTCTCTTTCACCTTATTTTTTTGGCTTCAAATTGA
The DNA here is from genome assembly GCA_022393335.1 of Macrotrachela quadricornifera. Taxonomy (NCBI): domain Eukaryota; kingdom Metazoa; phylum Rotifera; class Eurotatoria; order Philodinida; family Philodinidae; genus Macrotrachela; species Macrotrachela quadricornifera. The sequence continues at coordinate 627,383 of JAJEKB010021741.1, read as the reverse complement.
AAGTAAATATCAAATGAAAAACTATATGTGTATAGAGTACTTATACGCAATATGAGACTAGAAAATAAAATGAATGCAGAATTTTCACATCATTCGTTATTTCATTTCTTTACATTCTATAAAACTTCATTTTTGTACACTATGACGCATTTTGCCTACTGAAACAAAATGTACATATACACTTTGATCATATAAAACAAAGTGTACTGTACATCTTGTTTTAGATTTCTATTAAAAACACTGTACGTGACTACTTGCTTGGTTTTTTCGTTGCGGTAAGAAAAAAAACAATCGGTGCATCAGTGACCACTGTAGGAAAAAGGGGATATAAACGTGCTCTCATCGCATTTTTATTCGTTTTTTTTTGCATTCGATTATCGTTCTACGTCGATCGTCCGTAGGCATTAATTAATGGTAAGTATTGCTTAACTATTTATATTTATTCTACGGTAATTAAATGACACGTTTTCAAATCGGAGCTGGTTACATAGAAAAAATCTGATTGTCATTTATATCGTATTTTCATTGTTGAGAATATTTCCATCGACTCTTGCTTGGAGCTCGAGTAAGAATGTCATACGATCTTCATATAAACGACGATTACCACTCGCTCGAAGAGAAATTATTTTTGTTTGCAACGAACCGTTTCAAATGCTGCCAGAAGTTTACCGTAGAATTTCGAACTTGATAAACGATCTATTAATAAAGGTGGTATTTCCGTAGTGTTTCGATCGATTTTCTAAATATGTTTCAAGCTTTTGTATCATGGCTTTGAGATATAATAGATAATTAGATATATTGATTCTATATATTTCAGATTAATATCAGTCCATAAAATGTGTGCAGCAGCTGTAACTAATGCTAAAACAGGAAAAATTGCTCTTTTGATTGGAAACAATAATTATAAACAAGCTCCCCTAAACAATTGTGTCAATGATGCAACTGATCTGAGCATACAACTGGAAAAAATAGGATTTAGTGCTACATTAAAAACAAATCTCAATAAAGAAAATATGGATAGAGAAATAACAAGCTTTATCGATTCCATCCAACCGTCTGATTTGGTCCTCTTTTTCTTTGCTGGTCATGGTGTGCAATGGAAGCATCAGAACTTTTTGATTTCATGTGATGACGACAAAATTGAAAGTCTAGATTATTTGGAATCAGAAATTGTGCGTGCTCAGGTAATCCTCAGCAAGATGGTTTCCAGAAGACCCTCTGTTATTGTGTATGTTCTCGATTGTTGCCGATCATATTGTTTACCAAATATAGCTGAAGGAGTATGCAGAGGCGGACTGGCTTTGTTATCTGCGGAGCCTGGTTCATTGATTGCTTTTTCCTGCGCTCCTGGTGAAAGCGCGGCGGATACATCATTGCATGGACCCAATAGCGTATTCACTTATCATCTACTTCAGCACATTACTAAACCAGGTAAAGCTATAAACCACCTGATGGAAGATGTATCGAAGGACGTGACATTAGAAACAAACGGTGCACAAGTACCTTATATTGCATATGTTCTGGGAGATCAAGATATATATATGGCACCTTATGAGGGCTCAGGTAAGCAAAAAATATATGAAGATGAGCAACAGGACTAGTCTAAAATGTCCGCAATACCCGTCAGATCTAGTCTGCAACGTCTTAGATACGTGTCATGACTAGTCATCTTTAGAAGAAATGTCCTTCAACTACGTCTAGACCAGTTCAGATTGTCCTTAAATCCAGTTATAACTATTCCATTTTGTCTGCTGACTTCGCTCAGATTAGTCAGCAGAATTTTAAAAAGAAGACGGAAGATGGTTTCGAACATCCAATCCGACAGTATTCGATATTTTGACGAGTGTCTAGACGGTAGACCATGATGAAAAGATAGACTGGCATCATAGTATGCTTATAGTCTAGTCTTTTTCTTTAAAAAGACCCGTCTAGGACTAGTTTTTGGTCGATTGATATATGAAATTCTTATCTAAAATGCAAACTAATCCTAAACTTGTTTGATTGAAGTCAATGACTAAGCATGTCATAGCGTCCTGATGATCGTCCATCTGTAGACAGTTAGAAGCTAGTCGATGACAGGCGACATTGACTAGTCTGAAACGTCATCTGTGCACGTCATGGCTAGTCCATTTTTTGAGAAGATACTTTCAATCAGATCAGTACAAAAAATTGAGAAAACTCATTCTGTTTGGACTGAAGTATCCTACTAGGCTCGTTTAAATTGATCACTAATAAAAAGAGAAAGTATTAGATAAAATCGCAAGAGGCTTTTTTAATAACTGTATTATTCGTTGAAAATAACTGACGGATAATCAGACGAATCAAGAGCAAAGATAAGATAATATAATAACAGTTGTTTTGTTATTTATGTTTAGCTAAGAACCAAGTCGTTTTCCAGATGAATGTGTTAAAATACATTTTTTATAGATTATTTGGATTAATCAGAAAATAAATTAAATACTTTTACATCATAATTTTATTTTATTTTTTATATGAACTCTGATTGTCCATATTTAAGGAGGAATATAAATTCCAAAAATTTAATTTTGATGTGAGTTCAAAATACAACGATTTAAATTTAAAATAAAATAACTTTTACAAGTAGCGTGGATCGAGACGATCCACTAGGTCCCTTGACTGTTGGTTCGGTCTAATACCTTGCCGACAAGTACATTCGTTTTAGAGATTAAGATTACAACTGAAGCCCACATGATAGGTCTCGATAATAACGAATAGCACCGATACATAGTAGTTGAGGACCTAAGGGTACCCCGAATATATAGTAGTTGAGGGCCTATGGATACCTGCAATATATAGTGCTTGAGGATCTGCCCGTAGTAGGCTACGTGAGCATGGGTGAGTTCTAGCAAAGATGCATTTTGATTGGTCGAAAAAATTGACCAATCCGAGGTGCGGACAAACACACCGTCAGTTTCGGGATTGAGATCCTGACTACAGTCAAGGGAATGTCTATGACAACCTCTAATCTACCCGAACAACCCCATGTTTCATTCGAATAATAGTGGCAATATTGAGAATCCATCCTGCCATTTCTATAATGGCCTGCCCAACTCCCTGTTTTTCCACTATTATATTGGAACAACATCCTGGTGTTTTAGGCGAACGATAGCATGTAGGGGTGCCTTCATAGTATAGCACTTCAAGACCTAGACGTACCTTCATGGTACAGAAGTTCAGGAACTACGGATACCTTCATAGCATAGGACTTGAGGAGCTACAGGTACCTTCATAGTATACAGCTTTGGGACCTTTGGGTATACCCATTGTATAAGGCTTGATGAGGTACAGTTAAACTTACACTATGGTACTTTAGGACCCATGAGTTCTTTTGTAGAGTAGGACTTGAGGAGCCATGCTTACCTGCATAGTATAGCAGTTGAGGACCTAAGGGTACCCTCATAGTATAACATTGAGGATGTTTTTTGACCTTTGACTCTGCGGACAAACACACAAACACACCGACAATTTCGGGATTTAGACCCTGATCTACAGTCAAGGGAATATGAAAAAGTTTAGTTTTTATCAAATTTAAATAATTTATAATTAATTTCTGTATTTAATATTTTTTTCTGAATGTGAATTAACTATTGCTAGCCAGTAATGATCGCAAAAAAAAGTTTCTTGAAAACAAAAAAAATCTGTAAATTTATTTGGTTCAATCGTGTCTAAATAATTGTTATTCTATAATATGTATTTTTTAATCTATATCGAAACTAAAAAAGACTGAGCAAAATTACATCAAATAACGTCTCAGAATCCCTATTCATATACAAAAGTTAGTCATTTGACCGCATGGTTCAATCGTCAAAACCGCGGATAAGTAGCATATTCTATGCATGTTCGAATCTACCTTCATCTTTATATATATATATATTACTTTAGACTAGTCTGGACTAGACCATATCTAAGGCTAGAATTCGTTCTACGATCTCGGCCCTAATCTAGCGTTATGTTGATATTCCATGACTAGTTTTTTTTTTCAAAAAGTTCTCCTCCTAGACTAGTCCACCCAGTACCGAATTTTTGCTAGTCATGGACGAGTCGTTTTTGCTAAAGAGACTAGACCTGCTAAAAATAATGACGCCCGTCAATTACATCGACAGGAGGAACACTCTGCGCCACAAATAATTTCAGACTAGTCCAGAAGGAGGACTTTTTGAGAAAAAGACCAGACCTGACTCAGAGTCATGACTAGAAAAAAGACTAGTCTGTTTACTAGTCTTTTACTCACGTGGAGAGTTCGAAAAATACTTGTCTTTAATCGGATGTATGTGGAAACCATTATCTTTCAGTTCAACCATAAATAGTAAGTGCTGTTTCATTTTCTTTTTGTGGAAATCATCAAAAAAATGGTTGTGTATGGAAACCCAATCTTTTCTTTCATATGTACTCAACGTGATGATTGGACACCAGTGTCCGACATGAGTCATTTTTCTCATGAGACGACCCGACTCAAGTCGGACAACATTAGATACTGCTCATTGTTTTCGCAATTTCTTTTACTAGTATGAGTTTTAAAAGGCTATTTCTCGTGAAAATATACCAAAACTTTCTTGATTAGAAAAGTTTAAAGTTGAATTCAACTTTTTAACTTTGAGTTAAGTTGACAAATCAACTTAAAAAACATGTCACCATTATTTGGGACCAGACTGGCAAACCGATACTAGTTCGATTGAGCTTTTCAAATTGGCCGGTGTAAACGGCCTTTTCTGTGTCAGATCCGCACAAACATCTTTGATTTTCACAAGGTTTTTCGGAAAAATTATCACAAAAGTATGGTTTTTCCACAAATTAAAAACTTTTTACTAATGTCGAAGATTATTTCTTTAAGAGAAAATGCACCAAACTATTCTATTTATTCAAAATTCGTAATTATACACTTGTCATATTTGATCAAGTCGCTTTGACATCGAGCTATGTTATCAATACAAAATTGAATAATTTTTGGCATTGTACCTTATCATAACTTTGCTTATATTTCCTTTGCGATTAGTAGGATACGTTTTGCATAGACATATTAGATAACAAAACGATTCAGATCAAGAAGTACAGGCCGATTCTGATAGGAGGACACTTGAAATTAGCAGAACATGGGCATAGTATTCTAGGCTGAACTTCTCCGGTTTTTTCCGATGACTTCCAGCTAGTTTCCTACTTTTTGTGAGGAAAACGATCAGAAAAGACCGGAAAAACCCAATGATATCAAGTCTGGAATACTGGCTCCATTTTCCACCAGTTGCCAATGTTTTGTCTCAGGTTCTGCTGCTTTTCTCTCGTCTTTCTGACTGATTCCAGTGAAATCCATTCATTTCTGAAGCCCGGGACTATCGACCTGGGCAACATTATGTTGAAAGCCGATTTCATAAACCACTAAGTAATAGGGATCGTATCAAAAGAACAGTTATTTAATATGAAAAGCTGATGCAGAATATGTGATCCTAAGAAGTTCTCGGCTCACTCATAAATGTCGGAAGAGGAAAAAATGATAGAAATAAATAATGAGAAGCACTGAAAATGACTGTCAAATCACTGCTGTTATACTTCCGACGTAGATATAACTGCTCGAGGCATTTACTTCGCTGTTGTAGATCAGAAAAACGAAAAATGACTCACTACAGCATACTGTCCGATCCGACCCGATCTAGTCTATCTGGTTCGATCGGTACTGGTAAGGAAAAAACTCTACCAATTACAACTCTCCCATTTTCTACAAGATACCCAAGTCGAAAAATACCATAGTTGAAACTCATCGAATCCTACAGAATCCAAAGCAAAATCTTCTGGACTGTTCTAGGAAACAACAACTTTCCAGAGAAACCAACAAAAAAATCGACAAGCTCCCATAGCAATGTTGTGTCTCGGACGCCCATAGGATTATGTGAGGATCGGATCGTATGGTTTCCCATCTTCAAATTCTATGGTTTCCAAAAATCGGAAAGCGTTGGATATTGTTATCTCCTTTGGGCTCCTAGAGAAGTTTAGATAGCCTCCGACAACTTGCCTGCCAGATTGTGCCTCTCTTCTTTGTCAATTACCACTGTTTCTACTCTTCAATAGGCTAATTCCCCCATACAGTGTTTTGATCAAGAAGTAGATCAGCTCTCAACTCGCCATATCATTTGTCGATCGTACAGAAAAAAGAAGACAGATCAGTGAATACAAATTAATAGAAGTCACACTAATGTAGCAGGAATAAACTACTGTCTATTGCAAAATAAAAGGAACTATACGGTTATCTAAATAACTTTCAATAGGAAAAAGGTAGAGAGCTTGGATTTTCATCATTGGAAAAAAAACTTTCGACGTCAAAAAAGAATCTTAAATTTGATGAGTCAAAATTTGGTCAAGCAGATGAGTTTTTTTGAAGATCTTAAGAATGTATTTCTAGAAAACCTTTTCATTGGAATTTTATTTACTCATTCCCATCTGAAAGAGAGAGTTAGTCTCTATTGATCGGTGCAAGACCACGATTTGTAAATGTTCCGTTAAAGAGTTATAAGGATTTTTTACAGGACCTGAATTTTCACCAATTGAGCTTAAATCATTCCAAAATATGCCAAAATATGATGGATTATACGGTATGTTGAGTCCAGTGGTGAGGTTTGCTTTCGATTTCAATATGATATGAAGTCGCTAGATCAAAAATTGCGAAATATGCGTTTAATAGAGCGGATAGTGTCAAAAAGCGAATTTCCGAAAATTTTGTTGTAGCGGCTTTATATCATAGTGAAATCGAAAGCAAACCTCACCACTGGACTCAACATACCGTATAATCCATCATATTTTGGCATATTCTGAAATGATTTCAGCTCAATTGGTGAAAATTCAGGACCTGTAAAAAATCCTTATGACTCTTTAACGGAATATTTACAGATCGTGGTCTTGCGCCGATCAATAGAGACTAACTCTCTCTTTCAGATGGGAATGAGTAAATAAAATTCCAATGAAAAGGTTTTCTAGAAATACATTCTTAAGATCTTCAAGAAAACTCATCTGCTTGACCAAACTTTGACTCGTCAAATTTAAGATTCTTTTTTGACGTCGAAAGTTTTTTTTTCCAATGATGAAAACCCAAGCTGTCCACCTTTTGTCCTATCGAAAGTTATTTAGATAACCGTATGTTGCCTTCTATTTTGTAACGGATAGAACTTCTGTTCCTTCTCACTGATTCGAGTTGCAGCTTCTTCATGAAGCGAGCACAGAACTCAAAAATATATCAAACATTTATCTACAAAACAAAACAAAAATTCCTGATAGCAGAGCTGCTTCCACCTGTATCACAAAGCCTCATTCATCTGGATCTTCTTACTCGTAGAAGAGATGGAAGGAAAGTATGACAGAATGAGGAAGCATCTCATATCAAAGAAGTACGCGTTTCAAAATAAACCGAACGCACTGATGCAAGATAAAACAAGGATTTGTGATAATAAAAATGGTTCTAACTGTCGTATACAGACTCATTCATTTCAATGGTCTTATCTGTAATGAGGGTATATCTCGAAGTGTCTGATCGCTTTTGATGTGATGTTTTATTCACATATAGGTCTTAGTAAGAGTAAAAAAGCCTAAAAGGGTTTTGGCTGCTGGGCCTCTGCTCTCGAGTTATGATCATTTTACTGACATTTTGAGTTTACTTGTGGTACTTGTAGCAAAAATAAAATAATCGAATTTCAAACTGAAATTTTGCCCATAAACATGTTTAATGATCCTTACAGTATTTAAAAAGTTTCAGTCAAAGCGGATAATGTCTTTCTGAGATACTTAAACTTTGAAAAATCTTAATGTTTTGTGAAAGTTGCCAATATAGGCGTTTTTTTTAAATTTTTTTTAATCATAACATTTCGAGAAGAGAATGTAGGTTTTGACTGAATCTTTTGAGATATTCTATGAATTATTAGGTATATTTATGAGAAAATTTAAGCTGGAAATTCGGTCATTTTATTTTTGCTACAAGTATTATGGATAAATGCAAAAGTTCAGGAAAACGACCATAACTCAGAACAAAAGCCTAACAGCCATAACCCTTTTAGGCTTTTTCTACTCTCACTAAGACCTATATATGGATAAAACATCACACAAGAAGCAATTAGACGTTTTAAGGTGCACCTTTGTAAGAGAGACGGTGGTGAATACCGACACGTTGGCAGCAAGTATAATATAAGGACTCATATCAACATACGCGCACAGACAAAAGGAAAAACCATCAATCTTGACATCTGAGTTGTTTATGGCTATCCTACATGGTCCATTTTATTAGCCCTTCTAGAATAAACAACTAGCCAAGAGCAAAGATACGAGGAGAGTACCAGCACTACTTTACTACATAAGGAAATCAAGAAATGATAGGTACATACTTAAAAAAACAAGCACTTCCAAAACTCAAAATTCAGGTCATCACCCTTCAACGATACTGATATCTCTCTCCTACCACATAGAAAGAACAAAAAGAGTGCCAAATAGCAAGAGAAAATAAAACCACATTGGCAACATTCGATGTTATGCACCTTTTTGGAAGAAAACAAAGTGTCAAGCTACCTTAACCTATCTCTCCGCTAGATCCCACTAGACAGTTCACGCTAGCTGCAATTCTTCGATCCACCTATCTACATTCACCTTTATACTCTTCCACTACTATTATATGACTATAACCCATGATCTCACATCTATATACCTAGTCATTCGTCTCCATGATTATGACCAAGATCCTACACTGTAAAAGATAAGCGTAGAATAAGAAATCCTAGTAAAGCGTCTATGACTGGCAAAACTATTATCGTAGGTTTATTATTCTACGCCACTTTGATTTTCAGTGTAGCTTTATGCTCTGACGCATATTCATGTATATGGTAATCAAAGCCTAAAATCGTATCTCTGAAAGTCCACACTGATCCTACTGTATCAATAAACAGATTGTTATGGCTATAGCCAAACTTGCGCCTTTTCTTTTATATCCCTCTTTCTTCTCGGACACACAGTGCGTGTATCCTTCACTGTAAAAAAAAGGAACTTTACAGAACATCAAAAAAAGGTTCGGTAAATGACAAAAAGCTTGTAAATGTGTTCAACGTTTCAAAAAAAGAATAAAAAAATACACGGAACCTTTAAAGGATCTGACCGTGTGTCCAGGTGAAGATCCTTTTTTCTCCGAAACCTTTTTAAGTTCCGTAGACCAAAAAATAGGTTTTGTAGGGAAACACGAAACCTTTAGAGTTTCGTATTAAATATAATAGTTTTATACGAAACCCAGTACGAAACCACGAGGTTTAATACGAAACTCTAAAAGTTTCGTATTTTCCTACAAAACCTATATTTTGGTCTACGGAACTTAAAAAAGTTTCGGAGAAAAAAGGATCTTCACCTGGGCACACGGTCAGATCCTTTAAAGGTTTCGTGTATTTTTTTGTTCTTTTTTTGAAACGTTGAACACATTTGCAAGCTTTTTGTCATTTACCGAACCTTTTTTTGAGGTTCCGTAAAGTTGCTTTTTTTTTACAGTGTTGTATCGTTATGGACCTGTGTCAGCAGAAATATTAATTTCTCATTAGCGGTCTTACGACAAACTTCCAGTTTGATTCCTTTAAGTGAAACATATTTATTCAATGTATCAATGAAACATGTTACTGTAATCTATTGCTCAGAGGCCGCGGATTAGTCCGTTTGCGATAATCGACTCCATCAGTCGGTCCATCCAATCGAAACACGCAGGAACTTCAGAAAAGAACTGTTTCGAAAGCATAATATTACGCATTCCTCTTTGAACTTGCTGTTTCGCACACTGAAGTTCAAAAATCTGTTGGATCACACAGTATCACTTTGTGGGAAATTGTGGAATCCAAATGGCTAGGTCAGCAGCCAGTCACCACAGAAGAACCCACACTTTCCCACAGCTTCCTACATTAGTATTTTGTCGAATCCAACAGCAATGCTACTGTGGAACATCATAGATAAGCGGAAGAAAAACATCGAAATCTTATTGTGGAAATGCTATAGTATCATTGTTGTGAAATTTATCGGTTTATCGTTGGTTTCTATAAGATTCGATGAGCCACTTGCGACCTGGGTATGACAGATATCTTAGCAACGACTTATCACAAGCGTGACAGATAGTCTTTATAACATTCACTCTCGCTATAGAATTATATAATCAGAAATTATTATAATTAATTAATAACTTTGATGAATGTTATTCCGAGTAGGGATATCGTGTTTTACATTTTAATCATGCAAAGAATGTGTTAACAGCTTTTCACTTTTGTGGAGTACTGAAGCTAGTGTATTTTTTCTTGTTTTTATTGGTCTTCATGATTTGAATGTTCAAGAGAAACCAATTTGAAACTTCAAATAAATAAATTTCTAATCGCCTTTAAAAATTTTAATCTAAGAGTTCCCAACATACAGTGACTCGTAACGAAGGATACTAAATGCGTTGATAATGGTTGACAAACGATATCCATTGATTTGGAACCTAAACTCGACTTAAGTTAGAAAATTTGATCTCAAACGTGCAAACTCACCTCTGGACTGTTTTCCACTGATTATCCGAACCTCGTAATGGCCAGTAGATCTAAGAGTATGTTGTGATTGTATAAATAATAAAAAAATTCGTTTTAATATGAAGTGTTCCCACTTATTAGTGTCATCCAACTAAAGAAAACATTAAATGTTACTAAAAATCAATCTAAAACCATCAAGTCTATTTCATCATCGAACTTTGAACCACATCTAGTTTTTCTATTCATACCGCTTCGTTTGTTTTTCTAAAAGGATTTCGTTAGTATCTTGGCTCATGCATTTGAAATGTTTTTGAACAAAACGATCTTTCGTCTCTCTCATTATTTCACTTCCCTCAAAGCACTCGAAGTGATGTTAAAAAAGTCCTCTGTTCATTCTCTCCTCCAATCAAATAAATCAGAACTCGTTTATTCAGTTGATTTTTAGGTTACTATATATGTATTGTTGTCTAAATAATTAAGAATTTCGCGCATTCAATGAAACTTTCATTTAGAAGATCAACAATCCATGACATCACTCTCTCAAAACAACCTTGAATGTAATGGTACTGCTTGTGCCAGCTGTGGTCTTTGCCGTGATTGGTTTCATGATGGTATTACTGATCTGAGCAAACGTAAATATACGAAGCGTCGTGGTGCCAGCTGCAAATTTGCTCGTTTTGGTCCTTTAAGCGGTTTTCATGGTCCTGGTAGTGGCATTCTTAATTTTAATGCTGATGGTGGTTTTTCAAGTGAACTTTTTAGTTTTAATGGCAAAGCTTTGTGTCGTTGTGTTGATAATATTTGCTAATGTTTTCAAATCAATAGATAACATTGTATGATGCAAAGACTATCACTTTTTTTCTGTTTGATCTTCTTGATCTTTTCTTTTGTTTTGGAATCATAATTGATTGATTTATTCTCTTGTCAGTCTTTGTTGTTCTCATTTTTTTTTGTAGTGATAGTATAATTATAATATTATCATTATTTGTGGTGGTGATATTTGCTATACACTAGAAAAGAAAAGTTTTTTTGTGAAACCAAGAACCGATTCTCTGTTGGATACAAGAAGATGTGAATATGATGTTTAAGAATAACTATAGCCAGGATTTCGATTATAATAGAAAATAACGACTGTTACAAAAGTTCCGAGAAAAATCTTTCCTTAATTTTCATTGGCTAAAACATGCTTTTGACAAATAAAATATATCTATCCAGAATTAGAGTTGGAAGCGCTTTCTAACTGTATGTTCGAAAAAAGATGTGGGTATGAGATGAAAAGATATTCTAGTCGTGCCAAGTGACTTTATATCAGCGTAAGTAATTGTGCTACATCGTGTACTGTGCCCCAACGACCTGGAGCGATGGTACTTACCGATCAGCTTAATTTTCTTATAATCTAAAGCTGAAGTATGTGACCCAATTGGCATCATGCCACGACACGTCCAGCACGTTTTCATTTATTTAGGCTAGACGATGCATTCATACAATACCCTACTTCTACTCTTCTCTGGCATGCCAAGAATTTTTAGGCATATTCCATTTCCATGTTACTCTTACTTGGTGATTCATCTTTAAGCGTCATGCATACCAACTTCAATAACAGCGGGCCGGTTTAAGTGTCCAAACATCTTACAAGAAAAACATATTTAATGTTTATTACTTTTTTGTGATATATTTTTATTCTTTCCTGGCAGAAATAAATGCCCTATTCGCCATATTTGAATTGAAAGTGTTTCCTATTATTGGGAGAAGATCAGCATGAACGAAATTTTTTTTGAACACTTCCGGAAATTTTCAAAGATTTTTTGAAAAATTCGTCCCAAATTTTTGAAATCTCTTAATAATTCTTAAAAAATAGAGAGCAAAAAAAGCAAAATTTTCGGAGATTTGAGGGAGTCCCCCTCCCTCCTGTAATATTAAGAACATTACATTATTCTTCTTTTATATTTGCAGATTGAATCTATAGATTAATAAAACCACGAGAAAGATCTCTTTTATATTTTTATCGATATACTCAGAATATATTTTTTTCTGTTCTCTGCCGTATTATTAAATCAATAACTTTATCAAGACGACAAGAAAGATAAAAAAAAGTTTTTTCCAGCATATATTAACATTTTATATGTGAATCAGAGGGCAGAATCTATTGCTCTCATTATTTTGCTATATAAATCATTTGGAAGTTTTACCATACTTCATTCAGTGCCCTTTTAAATCGTTCGAAAAAAAGCAAGACACACTCTGTTGTAAATATCATAAAATAATTTACCACTTTAGACTGTTGATTAGCCTCACGATCTTCTGATCTATTGATCTAATTGAAATATCTTTGTAAGTATTTTTCATATTTTCTCCACAATGAAGTATTGCAAACAATTTTGAAACAGGCCCATTATTTTTTTTTAATTTCTAAAATATTTTATTTCCCCTGATTCCGTTACCATCTTTTTTTATGTATGGACGTGTCTAATCATGTTGGTGCCCCATTTTGATACAGTCCTGCTGTAAGGATAAAACAAATTATTGCGCGAATCATATGAAAGAGGATCCCAGATGACCATGAATTGGCCTAATCAACACCATGCTTTATCCTTGCAATAGTAGAGAAAACCTACCACCATAACTTATGAGCTGATAGTTTTCTCTACTATTACAAGGATAAAGCATGGTTTTGATTAGGCCAATTCATGGTCATCTGGGATCCTCTTTCATATGATTCGCGCAATAATATGTTTTATCTTTACAGTAGGACTGTATCAAAATGGGACACCAACACAACTGGGCACACTCATGTATCGTTTTCACCACATCATAAAAGCTATGTTTCTTTATTTATATTACTTCATTCGATCCTACAAGTGGCTGTATTTTCATTGAATATCGCTCTCATTATTTTTATGATTTATCCATCTCAGTTATTGTGGCTGAAACAAAGTAATATTTATTTGTCTTAATCACTGAAATATTAGCTTTAGTTGGTTTTTTTAATCATGTTTCTTACGAAAAAAATAGAATAGGCAGAAAAAGAAAGTTAAGCAAAGTGAGGCAGAAATGAATGACGCAAAACAAATGGGTAGTGGTTTATATATGACGTATCAATATTCGCTAGTCTTATTTTTACTCAAAAAATTACAAAAGTTTTTTGATATTTTATAGTAATAGTTAATTGAACATCATACATGTTCTATTCTTAATCAAATAGAATTTTATTTTTTAGATATTCGAAGAAAATAATGAGCAAATATGAGTATAAGCAAACTCTGGTTGCTGGAGAGGTAGACAGTTAGTTTAACAGTAATTCATGACAAGAACGAGCTGTTCTCTGGAACATAATAGGTATTGGTATACATTCGTATGGCTTGGCTAAACATTTGGCAATGACAGCAGAAGTCCGTCACTACGTTACTTCGGAATCAAGACTGGGACGCATGCACAGCGAAAATTAATCGACTAAGTGATGATAATGCTGGAGCTCTTTATCAATGACTAAGTGTTCTCTTTTCACTTGGATAAGATTTTTAGTTAAATAACTGTTCCATTTCATATTATTTCTTCCAGATAGGCAAAAATGTATATAGCGAGGAGGAGACAGTACACTTTAGAAGATCCAAAACACTAGAGGATATTAAAGATTTTAGAAGATTCTAGAGCTTTAAATTTAGAATTGTCAATGTTTTTTTCGCTTAAAAATATTTCTTTATCCATATTTTTTTATGCTTCTTCTGTAGAAAATACTAAAAACATTATATTTTATTTGTTTATTCTAGACTTTCCGTATTCTTTCATTTGTTGTAGATGGGACTTGCTGAAACTAAAATTATTGATTGCGATCCTGCTCGTAATCGATTAATTTTGAAACTCGATGTATTTCAAGATTCAGAAATTGAAATACAACTTGGAAAAACATGGTCTGTCCTTAGATTTAAAGAAGAGGATAAATCAAATGATTTACATTTAAGCTTCAATGTATACGAAGGATACGCTAGAGACACTCATTTAACATGCCGTGCAATTGAATATTATAAGAGTAAACATCAAATAAGCTTTGTGAAGAATTGGAACGAAATTGAAGAATGGTATTATAACTGTTGTGATAAATTACAAGTTGATAGAGATAACAATTTTATGAATAAAGTGAAATCATGGCATTATCAAGTAAAAGAGAATATTACTGTTCGAATAGAACATGATGAATTGTGAGAAACATATGTATTTTTTATATGAGAATTATTTTGTGATTAATTGTAATAAATGATTTTTCGATAGTACCACCAAGGCAAATTTTGTTTTTGTTCTAACCAAACAAGAAACTGCAATTTATGAGTTGAATTAATTCACGATGATTTCAATCAGTCGTTTTTTATTTGTTTTTGACTGTTTGATAATATGTTATGCGACGAATGGTGTATATTTTCATTATGTCTCCCATTGTGTAACTTCAATATTGTACATGTGCGATAAAACATATATACTATTGCTAACATTCATCAACCTATAAGTTTTACAACTGTTTAGCCCAAAATGGTTGTAACAGCATTAAAATAGTTTTTAATATCTCTCAGTCTGTTTGTATGCTGTGAAATAATATTGAAGGTGACGATGAAAATAAGTATTATTTAGATCTTCCACTACGATCGGTTTCCTCCTTACCTAAGAGACTAATCAAGTAGTTTCATAATATAATGCATACATTTCACTGAGTTTAGAACAAACGTCAAAACAACGTAGCAAATTGGAGTTTGGATAGAATTTTATTAGGGAAAAATAATATTTGGTAAATTTATAAGACTTATTTTCCAATATGAAGAAATGTAATACAAGGCCGGATAATCTATTTGTATCTTATGACTATAAAAAATTATCTATATTGGCTCTACTTCATCCGAATTATTGAACTTTTTCGATTTGTTTTTGTTGTTGCAAACATTTTGTTGTCGATTGAGATCACAAATTACCATAAAACATAATTTTTTTCGCTTTCGTTGGTATAGATTCTCTTGTAATATAAGGTTCTACTATTGTTTCGCTCTCACCCTCATCTTCACCCATCTTCCGTATATATTTCCGGTTGGTTTCGTCGGGATACTTTCTGGAAAAGGTGAGAAGTTATTGGAATAGGCATAATTTTCCAAACATTTCCGGCGGAATCTGCAAGATCGAACGAATGATCTGGGTATTTTTGTTATTCGTAGAAGGACTCCAGTGTAAATATGAAACAATTTCAAAATATTTTCCTAAAAATCTTTCATAAATGTGAGGATATAATGCGAGAAAAAGTGTTCTTTATTTTTTATATGGATGAGACTATGGCAACGAAATAGAAAATTAATGTTATGTGGAATTATTTTTCTGGAATAGTCATACTATCAGTCCGACTGTTCTATGATAAAATTTATTATGTAGTAATGGTTGCAGTTTGACTTCTATCATTGCCAATTTCATGAGAAGATGATACAATCGCTGCTTTTGCTCGACAACAACGTTCGAATACTTGTGTAAATTGTGATAAAAATTTTGAGATTAATTCTGATTCTAAAGATTTATTGTATTCCATTGTTTCTTGTTTAACATAGTCACTTAGATCTTTGCTGAGTCTAGCTAAAAGATCTTTTTCATGATCGAACATGCCACCTTCCATGATGCATTCTTGTTCTTGTGCCCATTCACTTAAATAGACTATATGTAAACAGAAAATGTAGACAACAGGTTTCATTGTTGGTGATATAATTTGAACAATATCAGGAACAATTTCTTTAGCATATTTGCCTTGAATAATAAAGAAGACTTTTCGGTTTTTCACATGTGGTAAACATTGTCGACAACTATCAACTGAATCTACCATTTTAAAACTTTTGGTAATTTGTTGAAATTCATTTTTCAAATCTCGACAATTTTCATCACGACCGATGTGTTCATCTAGCCAAATTATCATTACATTGTTTGGAGTAAGAATATCGATGGCATTTACAGGCTGTTTTTGAACAATAAACATTCAAATAAATTATAGATAATGGCAAAAACAAGGATGTAATATTTACCTGAGTATCCAGTGATAGTTCTATATTGCTTTTGTTTTCGGCTTAAAAGAAAAAAATAAAACAAGAAACTCTATTGTAACATCTTAAAAGTAAAATCTTGACCAAGACTTGGAGTATAGATAAGTGAATAGATTTCAGTTACAACATTATCTGATTATTTTTTAACTAAAATTTGTAATTAGATTTTAATATAGATTTATTACATTTTTTCTGACACATACATAACCGAAAAATGAGCACTATAGGTCATGGATGAATATCTCTAAAAAAACTTTTCGAATAGCCTTTCTGCTGTAAGATTTGAAGCTAAACATGAATCTGAAGTCAAATTTTGTCTACAAAATCAAGCAATCAATTTGGGAACTAACAGTCATTTCGAAAAATATTCACATTTGCCAGCATGATACAAGTCTGTGAATGAAGATTATGTTTTCTTCGACAATTGAGCACAATCGAGTTTTGAAAAGTAGCTAGATAATCGTTAATTAGTATTATTGTCTCAAGATCTTATCTTCTTACATATTAATGGTATGAATATAGATGTATACCTAAAATCTAATTGCAAATCTTGTAGCTAAATGTTAAAGATCTGTTCTCCTTTCTATATCCGAAAGAAAAGTGCAATGAAGAAAAAAATTTTCTCAAACAGGATGTTTTTCAAGATCAATATAAGCGCAGAGTCTTGGAAAAAAGACTTTTATTCAATTTCTGATAATATAAGACATTTTACACGGTGAGACAAAATCGAATGAAAGTAGATAGCTTTGTCGCTTACCTAACTTTGATTTCATTTGATCTATGATCCTTTCTGTTTTCTTAATAAGTGGATGAGTTAACGGAAGAGTTTTGAGAAATATTTCACGAGCTTGTTCAAAATAAGCCAATGCCTCATTGTAATTTTTCTGTGACTGATACATTATTCCCATATTTGCATAAGTTTGTCCAAATTTCGGATGACCTTCTCGAAGATGTTGACTATCGATATCCAATGCTTTCTGAAAATGTTCTAATGCTAACTCAAATTGTTTTATATTCGTATAGATATTAGCCAGATTCTTGTAAATAGTTGAAATACGACTTTTACAGTCCATAATAGATTGTGCGAATTCGAGTGCCCGTTTATGATGATCAATAGCTTGTTCATAGTTGTGTTTTAACCAATAGACCTTACCTATTGAAATGTAGCATAACATAATCTCTTCCTTTGTATTTGCAGAAGAACATTTCATTAATACATCAAGTTGTTGATTGTAAATATTTAATGCATCGTCATACTTTTTCAATTCAACTTCAATTGCACCCAATGATTTGTAACATCGAGCTAAATTAGAAGTACTTAAAGTTGGTTGTTTTAAAACAGCTTGAAAATGTTCTTGAGCCTTTTCAAATTCACACATCCAATATAGCCAATCACCAGCAGAGAAACGATCATCCTTTTCTTCAGCATGTGAAGTTGTTTCTTCTATTAATTCAGTAGACATTTTAAAGCCCAATTTGTATCGTCAATTCGAATGAAAACAAAAAGATATGAGTTTTTAAATCTTTCAAATAATAACTAATATAGTCGATGATTTATAAGAATAAAAATAAAAATAAAGAATCAACAAAACATGCAACTAGCTTCATCTATTTAATAAATTCTCATATCTGATTTAATAACAATTTATAGATTGAGAAATGTGAAAATAATCGAGAGCAGACGTATTTCGCTCAAACTTTCTAAAAACGAGTAAGAGGCAACAGATGGAAGAAGATAAAAGTTAACTGCATTTTGGGCTCATGATTTTCTCCCTATCAAGAAATCTTTCATCAGCATAAACAACACCACCTTTTGCCTTTACAGCAGAGAAACAAACTGTGGTGCAAAAGTCCAATTTTCCTTTTATTCTCGTTTCTCGTTTTCCACTATGGTTGGGAAAAAACATTAGCTTGATTGAGGCGATTTATAGAGGATCCTTAAAAATCTCTATTTTATATTTAAAAAAATGATATTTTGTGTTATAACCCAGCAGTATCGTGACAGATCAGAATCACGCTCATCTTTCAACTTCAACAAGATATTGATGAGGAAATTCGGTATGCAAAATTTTGATCAGAATCCTATTATATTCACTTACTAATCTAGGGCTAACGATCTAACTACCAACTGTAATGAATCCTAATAGACTATATGAGGAAAAATACAATAAAACTCTGACAAGCGTGTCACACTATAGTACGAATAGAAACAAGTAGACTTTGAAAAGAAAAAGAAAAATAACATTTAGTGAAAAATAGATGAATGAAAAATCTTGCATGTTGAATATATGAGAAGGTGAACGGTAGAAAAAGATATATGTTTCAGAGTAAAAAAAGAATACTCAGCAAAGAGAAGAAGCAGAAAAAAAAACAAGTACAGTATATTTTTGTCAGACTAAAAAGAGAAAACGAAAAGAATAGAAAGATGCTTGTCTCAAATAATATTCTTCGTCTTCTCTTTTTAGTCTGATAAAGATATACTGTACTTTTTTATTCCGAAATATACATGCTTTTCGTCGTGCAGTTATTCACATACTCGACAAGGAAAGAAGAAAAGAGTAGTAAGAATGTTATTATCGATAACATTTATGTTACTCATTTCTTCGTTTTATTGGCTTGTAGAAAAAAAAAACTGTACTTATTTTTTCGGTGTAATTTTCGTTTTTCTTCCCTTTATTGAGTATTCTTTTTTATTCTGAAACATACATCTTTTTCTATAGTCCACCTTTTTATATATTCAACAAGTAAGATTTTAGATCTGTCAATACAGAGCTCACACATAGACCTAATCTCAATAAAATAGAATGGTAATAATGGTTCGATAACTGGTGGTTGTTATTATCAAAGTTTATCTCTGTCATATTGTACTCACATCTATAAAATGAAGTTATGAAAAGAGTCCATACTATTTTAAAGTTTAATAGCGTTTTTAAACACTATAATATTGATCTTTCACTTGGGTATGAGAAAAGCTCATGATCGTTGTTGTCCTTCTGACTCTTTCTTCAACAAAGAAAGCAGAGCCAATTTTCTTTCAAAATTCAGTTTGCATAGATTTACATAACTTTCTTTATTACATCCATTTGTAGACATAAGAACTAAAAACAATTATTTTCATTCTTTTTGTAACCACACTATTAAACATACGAATTATTATTTAGTACAATTGTAACAAAACCGATTTCGATGGTGTTTTTATCTTTTAGCTCATGAAAACTAATCTAGCTTTCCTAGTACCTAAATTCCACAGATTTTTTACCACCTAATTTAAAAGAATATTAAACATATTCTATGTTGAAAGGAAAGAATGACGCCCATATCTGCTGAATAAATACGAAACTTGAAGAGACACATTTTAGAATCAAATACCTTTAGTATTCTTTTTCAGAATTATTAACACATTCGTCACGACGAAGCCCATTGGTGAGTCCCACTACTCTCTAATAGACCTTGATTGGACGAAATTTTGTTTTTTTTTCAAACCAAAAAGTACGCAAAATTCAAATAATGTTTGCTTTTCAAATTCCAGAACTTTTCATGCTGCGTCTTTTGATTACCGTTAGGACTAGAGATAAACTCGGTTCAGATTTTTTAGAATTTAAAACAAACCGAAATCCATATCGGTTCGGTCTGATTCATGAATCGAACTGTGTCCATCTCTGATTGAGACCTATTGGATTGGATGTGTTCAGATTCCTGAAGCCATTTGTCAAATCCACGTAGTCTATGCAGTTTTGAATGTTCTATTAAGTGATACAAATTAAATATCGTTTAAATTGAATTTGATTATGTTAAAAGGGTGAAAACATTATTTTTCTAGACCTTCATAGTTATAATGTTAAGATTTGTCTGTTTTTCTCTTCTCTCATTTAATTTCTTAGATATTAAGAAAGCTAGATTAGTTTTTATGAACCTGTTTTTTTCTCCATGAAACTGAGAGAATCCTCTTTTTAGTGAAGATCAAAACGAAAATATGGAACAGCTTAGAAATGAAAGCTTTTATATTTATTCATTCGTGTCGGTTGATTAAATTCATAATAATGTCATAGATAATAGATTGTTACGAGATATGTATACATATGACTTTAAATAGGAAATAAATACCTTCTTTGATAAAAGAATTCATTATTGTTCACAAAGTTCTGTATTTTAGAGAATCGTTTCATTCATTTGTAGGAAAACGGAATGCAAGCTCAAGTTCAGAATCAGGTAAGTGATGAAAAATATAATTTAATATAATAGAGTACACGTTGATTGTTCTTTTGCTTTTTTTTAGGGATCAAGTGAATCTTTAGGAATTCTTACATCGCATGCTTCACAAGCACAAGAGCCAGCTAAAGAACAACAACCGAAGCATCAAGCTATGTGAGTAGTTGAGTAGATAACCCATGGAAATCATTCATAGATTTGAAATTGAACAATGTTTCACTTCCATTTCAAAGATTAGTTTAGGTTCGATTCATACAGAATCGATCATTTGTTGATCTCTAATCTATACATTGCACTAAAATTTGTTTTCAGAATGTGTATTATCTGTTGGGAAGATATTCAACCTGATGAACCAATAAGACAATGTAATATATGTCATAATATATTTCATATGCATTGTATAATTACATGGTTAAATACAAGATGCACTCAAGACAGAGAAACTAACTGCCCTTTATGTCGTGCAGACATGAGTAAGTGCGTCACATATATTATAGCACAATTTTTAATCAAAACATTATTTTCTTAGCATGGATCGTGAATGAACTGCCAGTACTATCGTATGTAATCATTTACAATATTGTT
Source organism: Macrotrachela quadricornifera (assembly GCA_022393335.1). Lineage (NCBI taxonomy): Eukaryota > Metazoa > Rotifera > Eurotatoria > Philodinida > Philodinidae > Macrotrachela > Macrotrachela quadricornifera. The sequence goes on along the minus strand of JAJEKB010021741.1, from coordinate 606,019 downwards.
TGAACAAGTTTATTGATATTTTTTTTTATCTAGGAGATGTTGTATTTGTGGTCAATACATTTATTCAAACGTAAGAAAGATAACTTGTCGGAATTGTAACAATGTGTATCATTACGATGAACTTCAAAACATTTTAACTCAATTACGTAATGCACAGCAGCGGTTACTTTGTTTGAATGAGAATTGCCGGGCAGATATGAGTATGTTCAAATAATAAGACATTTACAACTCATTGGTAATATATATCTTTTTTCTAGCTTGGATCCTAGATTTACATGAACCTCTAGATCAAATTGATGGTCCATTTGTACAACCAGCTCAATTAAATGTCAATATCGTTACCTTTTATTTGGACTCAGATGGAATGGAATGAGAGCCAGAATCGAAGGCAGATTTAAATAACATGATTGGCAAAAATTATAGTGTTAGAAAAACAATTTGTACTACTCAATTTCAATAAAATACAGTTTATACATCTTATCTCTAACTCACATTATAATATGTACTAGTGTTTTAAATCAGAAAAAAATTTGTAACTTATCTAAAAAAAAAAATGCACTCAAGAAAAAAGTGGCCTTTTAATAGCTCTGTAATTTCTTTGCTATAATCGAAAGAATTTGACCAGAGTTTTGTAACTATGACGAATATGTTTGATTGAAATGATTTTCGAATAGATTACGATACGGGTCAAATTAAATTTAGATAAATCTTTTTCTTTTCAGAGTCTATTGAATTCTCATTCTAACGAATTTCTTTACTCGAAAAACATGTGTTTTTTCTTAGTATATTATTTTATTGAAAATAATAGATTAGCATATCTGACGCATCATTTTATTCGAAAAGAATAATTAGAAATAAACAAAAAATAAATGTAATTAAAATTATTAAAGGAAAAAACAGAATGTCATTCATTATTATTGTACACACAATAAGAATAAATGCTTTATTATTCTATTGGATTGTCCAGTCAGTAACAGGTAATGATAAATGGCATGACATAGAAATGGATGGCGATTCATTTATAGTGAAATGTTTATTGAAATATAAAGAATGTATTTATAGATAATATATGAAATATTTTTATATTACTTCGAATATAAATGGACTACTGTAACAATTCCGAAGCCATCATTAGATAAGGAAATAATCGAAATAAAAAAAAAACAATAAAGAATCAGATTGACGCGAAGAACAATGTAAAAATCAATCTTTAAGAAGAGTTTTACCAAGTGATGATGTATATTGCTATAATTAAAACAAAATTTTACTTTTTTATTTTAAATTTCATTAAAGATTGTATTTTTTCCAAGGTTTTTGAAGTGATTTCAGTAGATTAGATTCTACATAAAGAGAGTTTGATATTTAATCATTTCATATTTCACAGTCAAATGTATTAGTGTCTTCCATAATTTATACATTTAATAAGTTATCAAAAATATTATCAATAAAATTACAAATATTGCTTAGAAAATTACAAAAAGCTAATTATCTTATATGCTCAATTTAACCAGTAAATATTAGTCTAAATAGATCAGAAAATTACAATCTCAAATAGTTTATCATTTATCTCAATGTTAGATATCATTATATAGATAACTTGCTATTACTACAATATAAATTATTTCGCAATATCAATAGAAATTATCATTGAATCATAGAGATGAATAAAATAATAGAAACAATTTTTCAATGTATATATTTATTACATAATAGAATTTTCAATGATTAACAATTAATTTTCTCTTTCTATGTATTTTAATACAAAAAAATAAAATGTTTCTATTGAAATAATATCTTTCACAAAATTGAATTTACAATGAAGGAAAATACCGGTAAATATCTTCTGAAAAAAACTATTGAAGTATTTTTGACAATAAAATACTTCATTTTAGTATAATTGTGTCGTGTTTCATTTCTTATAAAATTCTCTATGACACTTTCTAATTTGTTATATGGAACATTTTAATGTCGTTAGACGAAAGAGATTTGTTTTGTTTACCTCATCGAAAAACTGATTAAACATAATAACTATTCGGTCAATTGAGATCAAGTGAAATAAGATGAGAATATTCTACAATTAGAGAATAGTAATTGTCAGAAGAAGGTATGAAAAAAGCTCAAGTAACTTGAACAAAGAATTCAATCGTATCCTATAACATCAAATTAGTTATATTATTCGATAATCTTTCGAAACGATCAAATCTAAATGGAAGAATGTATGATGTTATAGGATATGAGTAAGAATTTCATTATCAAGATGAGTGCTATCGACAAATGTAAGTCGATTTTCGAGATATGACATACGACGAAAAAGTGGTACAATTTGATTGTCATATTCCGAAGTGTTAGTATAACATATTAATGAGAAACTTTTCAAATTATGTAGATCATTCTATAAAATAGAAACAAATATAAATTTGAAACGAATAAATTTTTAAATCTCTTCTTCAAAATGCATTTATTTTATTTTATAATTTATATATTTCCTATTAACTTCCTTTAATTTCGTTAAAGTTCTATTTAATTTTTCTTCAAATATTTTAGAATAATTTCAAAATGACTAATAGAAAAGATAAACGATAGAAGTATTTCTTTTCTCTTATTTAATAATTCAACATTCATTTTACAACTAATTGATTAACTAATATCGATCGAAGAAAGTCAAAATATTTAAATAAATATTGATCATGTAGTCTTTTAACGTTATTTCAATATTTTTTTCATTACTCATAAGAATAAGACTTGTAATTTGTTTAGAAATACGTTGAAATAGAGAATTGTCTAAAGAAAATTAGATATAATATAATTTTAGCTATTTGTCAATCTTAGAAGAGATCACTGCACATCAATTTTTTACCTATAAAATAATATGAGAAAATTTTTTGATTGAAATTGAAAAATGTAATCTCTCTAAAACTGAGATAATTGTCAATAACAAGAATTGTTTTCACAAAAATGAAATCAAGAATGAGACATTATACATTGTAATGAATTTTTGACAATATATTTAAATGGAATCGATTAAGTATTTGATTAGATATTGAACATATATCATCGATTGATGAAATTGAGATAAAATTCTGAATGCTTGTGAAAATTTTTTATCCTATATCAAATTGTTCATTTGTAGATTATCAATGATAAATAAAGAATAGAAAACATCTATATTGTCGAGTTTTTTTCAAAATGACAAGTAATGAACTTATTACATTAGAAATTTGTAGCTCGCAGTTCTCTAGCAGTTAGACATACAGAACTATTGTTAGAGAAATAAAAAGAATTGTCGCCAATATATCATAAATCAACGATTAGTCGTGACCTTCATAAATATGGTTATAGAAATGTTTTACCGTCATCTACTCGTATATTAATATCGGATAAAAAAGAATGCCCTGTGCTATGGTCCAAGAAGCATAAAAATAAAAAGACTGATGAACTTCAACATTTTCAGCTGAAAAATTGAAATATCCATGACAAATAATTCTGATGTATTTATATAATATCTTTTTTATAAGTCAATCAAAAGAATATAAAATTATATTGTTGTATAGAACTCATCACGGTCCATCTACTACACTACAAAACAATTCGAAGAGCACTTGTTTAGAAGAAAATATTTATAAAAGAAAGGTTTCAAAGTTTTTTTTTGCAAACACTTACATTTTAAATACTCAAAGATGTAAGTGCAAACAAAGGAGAATATAATTGCTACGCCATCTGGAGGATGAGAGTGTAAATGTAGAAAAAGAAGATATGAATATGGCGATATTCCCATATAGTAGTAAAACCAGAATATTAATAGCGCTCGATATTATTATTTTATGATCGATTAATCTTTCCAACTTGACACATAGTTGGAAAAAAATACATTTATATTTCTTTTTCTTTTCTTATCATGCGTCATCGACGTTGAATGTTTTCATTTTGTCAACGGCAACAACATCGAGTATCGAATACAATTGTAAAAATTGTTATTCTGCTTTGTTTTTGACAAATGCAAAATATTATTGAACAATGTATTCTTGTTTGTTTTGATTCATCATCAAATTCATTAATTAATAATCTTCCACGATTTCGACATTTATTCAATTGTATACAACACTTTAATAATGCAGATTTTTGTGTAGATTATGTGACAAATATGAAAAAAGAAGATATTCTTCTCATTATTTCATTTGAACACATTGAAATCATACCATTGATCTTCCAATTACCACAAATTTATTCTATCTACATTTTCTATGATAATGAATCTACACAAACTAATGAAGATTTATTACGATATCGAAAAGTTCAAGGTCTTTATGGAACAATCGATCAACTAATTAAACAAATAAAAAATGATAAAAAGACTTTAGAATTGAATCATTTAACAATCAATAGTTTACCAATAGGTAATATTGGATCATTTAGTAGAAATGATAAAACCGATCATAGCAATATTCAGGAAGCAACATTTATGTATTCACAAATCTTACGTGATATTTTCGTTCAAGAAACCTATACAGACATGGATAAGAATGAAATGATTGATTTCTTTCGCGAACAGTATCATGATAATGAAACTGAATTAGAAAAAATTACTCGATTTCAATGTGATTATACAGCGGATCGTGCAATCTACTGGTATACCATAGATGGATTTCTTTATCGTATGATTAATAAAGCCTTACGAATGCAAGATATTTTTACACTTTATCATTTACGTTATTTTATCAAAGATCTACATTTACAATTGAAAAAACATCATGAAGTATTATGTTCAAATTCATTTCAGAAGACATTTACTGTCTATCGAGGAGTTGGATTACCGAATGATGAATTCGATAAATTAAAATCTGGTCATCTAATATCATTCAGTGAATTTTTATCCACAAGTAAGAAACAAGCATTAGTAGAAATCTATATTCGAAACGATTGTGATAATATGCAAGCAATTTTATTTGAAATTGAATTAAATTGTACAATTGAAACATCAACACCTTTTGCAGATATATCTGAACAGAGTCAATTCGATATAGAAGAAGAAATTCTTTTTTCTATGGGTAGTGTTTTTCGAATTGAATTTTTACATAAAACACCAGAAAAACATTGGATCATAAAACTCATTCAAACATCAGATGAAGATCAACAATTAAAATTATTACATAATTGGTTAGATCAAGCAATATTTCAAATTCAATATTTTCATTCAAAATTAAGTTCATTGATGTTATTCATCTGCGATTATGATAAAGCCGAATATTTCTTACGAAAAACTATAGCTCAACCAGATTTCAGTCAAAATATAGAAACTATTGCAGCAACGCTAGCAATTTTTGGTGAAATCTATTTTCATCAAAATAAATACGATCAATCTATGAAATTATTCCAGCAAACAGTTGAATTATTAGAAAAAATTTCTGATAAAGATATTTCATCGACTATACAACGATGTTATACAGGTTTAAGTGAAATTTATTTAGAACAAGGAGAATTTGTGAAAGGTAGGAAATAATAGAAAATCGAGAATTATTTTCTGTGTTAGAATTTTGCTCTATCAAGTAAGGAAAATAGTTTAGTTTGATCATAAAGATGTTTGGTGTAGTTTAAAACTGTGTAGTTGTATATCATTACAAATAATGACCATTAATCATTCGATGTGCAGCACAACATTTCTACGATACTCATTATCTTTGTTCGTTTTAGCCTTGGAATACAGTCAAAAATCTCTTGATCTCATATTGTCAGATGAGTATATGAAGAACATCGATCTTCTATTAGCCACACGTCATAATAATATTGGACATATTCATTACAAACTGTGTCATGTCGAACAAGCATTACATTATTTTCAAAAAGCATTAGATTATACCAATTCTCTTCCTCCTAATATTCCTCTATTATCAAAAATATTGTGTAATCTTGGAATGACTTACGAACAAGCTGGAGACTATTCAAAAGCAGAATTATATTGGCAAAAAGGTCTCGAACATCATCTTAAATCAATGCCTAATAATACTGATGCTACTGCCTATCTCTTTCAAGCCATAGCACTCAATTTAATCGATCACAAGAAATATAATGCATCAATTGAATTTCTCAAACGATCATTAATTGTTTGTAAAAATCAAGGACAAAAGGCGTTATGTTGTTGTCACAAGATCTTAGCAACTGCTTATCATGCTCTTGAAAATTTTCAGTTAGCTATTCATTATATGGACAAAGCTATTGATATTGCATATACTTTGTCAGATATGGATTTAGGTGTTATGTATGTCGATCGTGGTAATGGCTATTATGCCATACAACAGTATCAAGAAGCACTAATATCATATGAGAAAGCATTAGAATTTTCTCATCCAAGTGTAAAACTTTCAATACATACGAAAATTTTTTTTACTCACACAAATCAAAACGAATCGAATCATGCTTTATGCTATTACGAGCATCATCTACAAGCACATATTGCAGAGCTCAATTCCGATGATCATATTTTAATTCATTACTATATTGGAGTGAACTATGATAATTTGAAACAATACGATCAAGCATTGAAGCATTTTGAAATAGCTCAAGAATCAATGTCATTCATGACAAAATATAAATCATTTATTGTCGATATACTCAGAAGAATGGGAGATATTCTAATCAAACACGAACAATGGTCGGAAGCGTATAACATTTATACTAAATTATTAGATTATCAACCGACGGCATACGTTCATTTATGCATAGGTATTATCAATATTAAACGAAAAAGTTTTCAAGATGCAATTGAAAGTCTGAAGACGGCACAAAAATTGGCTAAGATGAGTAATGATTTATCTACACTGGAAGTAGCAAAAAGACATCTCAATTTATTTAGTATAACAGAAAATTAAAATACATTATCTTAATGAATATCTAGCGAAATATTATTTCAATGCTATACTTTTCCCGAAGATCCAGTATGGTTTATGACATTCCTCAAAGAAGAACTATTGAAATATTTCATTATTTTAATTTTTCATCTTAAACTGTGTGCTTCACATGTTTCGTAGAATCTTCTATATTTATCTATATATATAAAGAAAAATATCTATCTGTTTGTCTATTCGCTATTCATTTGGACACGGTACGGGCAAATGAAAAGAAATTTTGCATAGAATATCGTTTCAATCAGAGGAAAGTCATTGGATAGTTTTCGACCCAACATTTTCATCTGAGGAGATGTTTGCTCCCTCCTATTATTAGATTTACTACAGTAAATGTCTTTTTTTTTAGAGAATTTGTGCATATGAGTGTTTCCTCAATAATTCAAGAAAGAAAATATATAAAAACCCACGCTTTTTACCATTGGACACAGGATATTTTAGGATATTCGAAAGCCGACTGACAGAATGTGTGAAATGAAGAACAACCATATGAATGAAAATATCCATCGAATGAAGAAAGGCAACAAGTGTGATAAAATTCTATTTCTCATAACTCATAATCTATATATAAAAAGAAGGAGTTGTGTCTTTTTTTTCTGTTTTTTATACATTCGAACACCGCACGAACTAGCGATGCTAAGCTTTTCATAACATAATCTTAGGTTCCGGTAAGGATCAAGAGAGGGTAAGGATAACCGGCGGGAGGAGGAGAGTGAAATTTTACACATACTATGATACGTTCCAAGTTTTACGAATCTTTCAGAAACTTCAGAGCATCTTCTGCCATTGTTAGAATATTCACCTCTTACTGTCACTTTTTTGCATTGGGTGTTAGTATAGAGTTTGGCAATAGGTACGAGTCAAGTGGAAGATACTCACCCTCTCACACTATTTGCTGAATTATTCGATTTAAGAATGAGCGTAAGTGTATGCACAGCAGGACATGCAATAATAATAGATGAAGAGATCACAAGCAAGCCCTCTACATGTCTTCTGTCATTTTCTGACATGCTAAGTTTCCAGCATGGAGATTTCCCGTGCAACGTCAGGTACTACCACTAGTCGATCAATCCAATAGATGAAGAAAATTGATTGGATTATTCAATCGAATAATAACACATAAAACTTTTAATATTGAATAAACTTCGAAATATAGAAAATAGTTTTCTTATGAAACTTGCATTCATCAAAGTGTACTAAAGAAATAGTTTTGCCACGTAAAAAGTAACATTGAAATATGAAAAATGATGCATCTTTAAATAATTTTCCATTTAATATGAGAGAATGAATGGCTCATAAACTTACTTTTCTATGAAAATTTTATGCATAAAATTTCAATATTTCTACTATTATCCTTCACAAATAAATCCTACCAATTTTTTTATTTGAAGGTTTATAAGCAAAAACGAAACATACGACGAGAATCTTCTTGTTGAGCTCCATAAATTGGTATATATCCCATTCAAATCTGAAACTCACATTCGTGAATCTTTCTTGTAAATGAAAGAAAAATAAACAAGTATTTTATACAAAATCTTTGATATATATGAAAGTCAAAATAATTCTTTTTCTCTGGATTATTTTTATTATTTAATAATAGAATAATATGAAATTTATTCAAATAATGAAAACATGTAAGTCTAATGACTTGATTCAGTCTATACGAATTAAATTGATACATGAACATCAATGATGCTTTTCAAACTAATGGATATTGTTGTTCCACATCTTCTTGATTTTGTTTTTTCAATGATTTTCCTAATTTAAACATGAAAATCATTTTTACAATCTGAAAAATAAATCATTCGAATAGAAAGAAAGATGATCAATAAAAAAAGAATGAAAAACATTTACATACACAGACAATTGTATAGATCAAGCCAATAATTATTATAATTAACTGAATACTATTTTCACCAACTGATCCACTTGTAGGATTTTGATTGGTACTGATTGGTGCTAATTGATTAATAAGAAGAATACTTGTAAATAACATAGTAGAAACAGACAGAATTAAATAAGCTACATCGATCCATGCAAACTATATAGTAAAATACAATTGATAGAAGATTAAATTGAACAAATATCAAATATTTACTTACGATGAGTATACCAATACGGTCGAATTTTATTACAAAATAAAGTGCAAGACATTCCAAAAGAATGTCGAAATTAGCTATTAAAATGATAAATATTCTTTAATATACAAATATTTC
>JAJEKB010021741.1:546648-561907 GCA_022393335.1 Macrotrachela quadricornifera | reverse complement strand
CAAATGTATTATCCAATTGAAACCAGTGCACTTAAACAAGTTCATAACGCCTACATGTCTGCATTGCCGAAAACACACTCTGTGCTTGTTCGCAGACCATATTATATTCGTCAAATTTTTAATGATGAGACAGCTCTTTTGTCTAATGAAGCTTATACCGATGCGGCAAAAGCACGTACCGGTTATCATAATGATGCCTATCTTTCCAGCAAAGATGAGAGTGGCACATTTTCTCATGGTTGGTCACGAAATCAAGAACTTGCATATATCAATCAAATGACTCGTTATACATTTTTTGGTGGTGAATCATTTGGCACTCCAAATGATACATACAACAATGCAAATAATGCACTTTTGGAATCCAAACAACAACACATGACGTATCTTCATCGAGATTATTACAAACCTATTTATGATGCATGGGGTAATTCAATTAAAGAAGAATTTACACGTAAACTTGGTTATCGATTCGAGTTAAAGAGTTTGTCCTATTCACAAGAAGTGGCACCCGGTGGTATATTAAGTTTTTCTCTGAAAATACAAAATAGTGGCTTTGCAGCAATGCATCTAAACAGGCCTGTAAATCTGATACTTGATAATGGCAAGACAAACAATGGAACTATAAAGTACCAAACTACTCTCAGTGTAGATCCTCGTACTTGGACTCCTGAAGCTGGCACAATCACCATTGATCGCCAGTTTCGTATTCCGGCCACTATTAATGAAGGAATGTGGCAATTATTTTTAGCGTTGCCCGATTCCAGTACACGATTACAAGATGATGGACGTTATGCGGTTCAATTCGGCAATGAGAATGTTTGGAATTCTGATGGCATAAATCTGTTAATAAAAGAACTCTCAATTACGGCTTCTGCTTCGGGTCAGCGTACTAAAGATAATATATTTAAAGAAATCACTAGTATTCCTGCACCATCAATCAGTCAGCTAAATGCTATAAAAACAGACAAATTTCTCAGTCTCTCGGCTACCTATGATAAAGATTATTCTTTGTATCAGGTCTTTATTGATGCCGACAATAATCCTACAACTGGCTATTATGTTGAAGGGATAGGAGCAGATTACCTCGTAGAAAACAATCATTATTATGAGCACAAAGGAAATAAAGGAAGTGATTGGTTATGGCAACATCTCAATGGAATAGCTACACCTTCTATCGACAACCACCAATATGTTTGGCGATTGCTGATAGCTAATTTTCCAAAGCCTATTACATCAATGAGCAAAGTAGTTTTTGCGGGTGTCAACGGTGATGAGGCTACTTACTCACAAATGCTATCTGTTACAGTAACTCAGAATTAACATTAAACATAAAAAAGACAATTGCCTTTGCAAATCATTCCCATGATATAAAATACAATAAAGGACGAAATGATTTTAGATTCTACATAAAACTATATATGAAATATCCAGAAAGAGTACACATAAGAGAAAATTACAGATGTTTTTAGATGTGTTATCAAGATTCAGACTTCTTAATAACTTACAAAATCTTTTAATGATGAAGTTTTGTCTTGAAAGTTCGATACAGTTTGTCATGCGCTGCATGTTAGTATAGTTTTTATATTGAAATTTTATTGGTGAGAGCTTCACTACGACTCACTTCTACACATTAGATGAATCGATAGTAACAGATTTGAAAAGAATTTGATCTTAGAGTATTATTTTGATGAATAATATGTTAAAGTAGGGTAGTGTCAAACTAAAAGATAAAGGTTCATGGCTTCCATCGAATCGATTTCTAAATCGATTGAGTGTAACCAGAAAACATTCGCCACAAAATTCTGCATCAAACGATATATATTTTTCGTAGTTCGTAAGTGAAATGATGCACCTTGGCCGAGATATTCATACTTAAAAGAAACATTTATTTTGGCTTGTGTTTAAAAATAAAAAATGTTTTTTACGATAAAATCATATTTCGATTAGAATACGTTGATTTTGACTCAAATTTTGAGAAATTCCTAATGGTTATAACAATCAGGGTGTTATGGTTTTGTAGAGTATCATTTTCTCTATGAAATTATATCTAATAAGTATAAATCTGTTCAAGCTTTTCTGGAAAAATGTTTCGCACAAAAAATAAGAAATAGCTCACATGGCAGCACTTTCTTACAATTTTTAGTAGAAAAATACTATACAAGAATTTTATAGAGAGGTTTAAAATTTTTATTTTAAGCTAACTTAATTCACATTTCTAGGTTCGCCTGACTTTGAAGCCTTTTTACCTGACAGTATAAAATCGTAAAACGATCGAATGCTTATATAAAGCAACAAAAATCATTTATTCAGACGTTCTGCAATGGTAGATCGAATGTGGACACTATATTAAAGTAATTAATGATAACAGCAAGAATTAAATGACGTAAGTAAAGTAAATCACAAAGGCATAGTAACAAGTGAAAAGTTTTTGTACCACCAAACATCTCTTCTGTGAACGTGAAAATTTATGTGAGTTTCGCATAGCCAGATGAGCATGGGAATATTTTCTTATAAAATCACCTTTAGGAAAATAAGAGGATATTTCGAAAAAAAGAGTTTTTGAGAAATTTTGTTTCTGAAAAATATGTTGATCTCAGGAAAATCCTGAAATTAGGTTAGAATAGATTTCAAGAGTTGGTGCCATTATTATCATTAGGAACATATGTAAAAGTATATAGTAAAATTTTGTATTCGATCAAGCGTCATCCGTTTGTAACGTTCATAAAATACGGAACGGCCGATTTTCATATGAAAATTTGATTCACAGTATATTCTTTCATAATCTTTTAATAAAAGGAAAGAAAGCGTCGACTGACAGTAGTAAAGAGTGCTATGTAAATTGGCTGAAACTTTGAAACTTCTTAGCTGAAAATGGATAATCTATTGAAAAAACTACGATTGAAACTAGGATTATTTATTGCTTTCGCTAAAATTAAATTATTCAACACTATCTTAAACAATTCATGAATATAGTCATAGAATGAGGCGGAACGGGATGACCAAAACATCGTTTTGCAGAGCCCTAGTAACGTGAATACTCAAAACTATAGATTTCTGGATAGGGGTCTGGAGCTTCTGAACACCTTCTGAAATAGTCTTGAAAAGATTTCATGAGTTGGCACTACCACCATAGTTAGTATATATAGGTAAGTATATCAGATAAAAATGCGTGTTCAATCAGATATTATCTCTCTGTAGGATTTACAACAGACGGGACGGTAGGTTCTTAGGTAGGTTTTTTGTATATATACATGTATCTACACGTATGCTATTAAATACTACAAGAGACTAGTTTTATATGGGTCTATCTGACTCTCCACTGTGATACAACTACTTTAATTAGGTTAGACACCTGAAAATAGTACAACCACGCTATTTCTACCTTTGATGTTGGTGTTGCGTCAGATGCATTCATCATTTTTTACCAAATATGATGGCAGAGTGACCCTATATATGAGTCACAACAGCAACCAGTGGCGGCTTATAACAGTCATATTGACAATACACTTTGTGTATGATAATATGAGAACATAGAGAGAGATTTTCTCAGTCATCGAGCTGATGAAATGTCTTCTATAACTAGATATGGTCATTCGCTTAACTTCGTACTTGAATCATAGCATGTAGCAAATTTTATCGTATTTGTTTTTGATCGTTTCATGGCAAAAGAAACAAGGTCCAGTAGAAAAAGTGTGATAAGATAATAAAAACGAGAAAAAGAGAAGCATATATATGTGACTCATATATGAAGGCATACCAACAAAAGAATATTTATTCTGCATATCTTTCATTTGATTATTTATTGAAACAAACTTTGCAATTATTTCCACACATCTCATCTATTCCTGGTCAATCTTCAATTGTCATTCCGTATATCAATAATCACAATTAGTATATAATCTGTAAAAGGATTATTTTGGGTAACTTTCAAACTTTGTCTTTCTTCTTCCATGGGTATGATTTAAAATCTATTGTAGATCGGCAACTGAGATGAGCATAGAACACTCATTTGACGTAAATCATCAGCAGGTGCGTCCTGGTTATGGTACGTTTCGTGATATCGCTAATGGAGCGAAAACAAATACGGCAATAGAAGGAACTGCCGTAACAACAGCTGATTCATCAACTATTGAGTAGATGCATATCTATATCTTTTGATAGTTAGACATCATGTTTTTTTAGTGTCGGCATGAAAGATGCCTTGTTGGATGACAACAAGAAAGACAAAAAGAAAAAAGATAAACCTGAGCTCGTCGGCTTCGGTAGTCTAGTAATGATTATATATTGACTTTTATTCTTTAAAAATGCTCAATATTATCTTTTTCTTTGCAGTTTCGATTCGCAAAGGCAATCGATATTTTCTACATATTCATTGGTACAATTGCAGGTAATATATTATTTTTATTTGAAATGTCCACCAATTTTTTTTTTGTTTCTATTTTATTTAGCTCTTGCGAACGGTGCTGCATTTCCTTTGAGTAAGTTTCAATATATCAATTTCGTACACAACCTTGATACATGAAATACTGGTCGTTCCGTTGTCTCACAAAAACAAGTTTTTGTATTTGTTTTGCTAAAAATACAAGTATTTTTGTAAAATTGTTAGTTTTCAGAGTTTTTCTCTCAAATAACTTTGAAAAACTTCTAGAATAGAAAAAAACCATTGTTATAATGAGAGATTTAAGTAGTCACAATTCAACTAACAAGTGAGATTGTTCTGATATGTAATTGGATATTTCATAGTGTTGCTTATGTTCGGAAATATGACGGATATATTCACCGATCGGTCATTCGATCTGTGCGGATTTAACTTTACTGAGCTCGATCAATATTGTCCACCGGGTGTTAAACTTACTCCTCAAAATTTTCTGAAGGAATACACGTAAGATTTCTCTATTCACTTATTTTTGCCGATTATCTATTTTATCATTCAGAAAATGCAACTTTTCCGGAACCAACTTCACTATACCACAAAACCAATTTACAGAAAAACTTCGTGAACAAGTTATATGGCTCCTTAGTAAGTTTTCTCTCATCTTCTATGTCTATCTCATGTATTTTTAGTCATTGGCAGTGCAACTATGATTATCGGCTACTTTCAAGTTGCTTTTTGGTCCATAGCTTGTGAACGACAAACGCGACGTCTTCGTGAGACTCTCTTTCGAGCAATTCTCAACAAAGAAATTTCATATTTTGATATAAACAAAAGTGGCGAACTCAATACACGGCTGACAGAAGATGTTAACAAAGTTCATGATGGAATCGGTGACAAAATCAGTTCGGCACTTCAATTTTTTGCTACGTTCATTGGTGGCATGGCTCTTGGGTAGGTCGTACATGCGTGTGCCCTTTGTAATATATTGATCGAGCGGTGCTAAACCTTTTCTCATTGTTTAGCTTCATCAAAGGATGGAAATTAACATTGGTTGTTCTTTCCGTCAGTCCTGTTCTTTTTCTTGGTGCTGTGATCCTTATGCGAGTAAGTCACGAAGATATGATTGTCACAATGTGACAATATTTTATCGTTGTAGATCATAGCAGCAGCGACTTCAAACGAATTAAAATCTTATGCAAAAGCTGGAGCTGTTGCTGAAGAAGTTTTTAGCAGTATACGAACAGTTTTTTCATACAATGGAGCAGCCTACGAATGTGATAGGTTTGTCGAAATTTCTTTCACCAATGAATATGCGTTGTTATGTGTTTATTGACATCTTATACAGATACGAACGACATTTGACACTGGTCAAGAAGAACGGTATTCGCAAGGGAGCTACCACTGGTGGTTTTTTAGGCTTTCTATTTCTTGTTATCTTTTGTGCTTATGCTCTCGTACGCGTGGTTTTCTCTTTGTTTCTTTATATTTTTATCCTAGGATTGAATTTCTTATGTAGGGTTTTTGGTATGGAGCGAAACTCATCCGCGATGAACGATATTCAATTGGATCTATTCTCACTGTAAGTTGTTCTTGATAGATCATCATTATGATTGTACATGAAAATCTTCTTCTAGGTATTCTTTTCAATCATAACCGCTGTATTCAGTCTCGGTCAAGCAACTCCTCATCTACAAGCAATGGCACAAGCTCGTGGTGCAGCCTATACACTCTGGCTCATTATCGATATTGTAAGAAAGAGAGCGTGAGAGCTAATTCTATTAACTTCGTATACTACTATATATAGCCATCAAAAATTACAAGTGACTCTGAAAGTGGGATTAAAGATGATGATTTGATTGGTGATATTCAATTTACGAATGTTGAATTTGTTTATCCATCTCGACCCGACGTACCTGTACTCAATGGACTATCGTTCAATGTTCAACGAGGTGAAACAGTAGCTTTAGTTGGCAGTTCTGGTTGTGGAAAGGTCAATTTCTGACTGTTAATTGTAAAACAAAAGAATTTTTTTTTCTTCTCTAGAGCACATGCATGCAACTTCTTCAGCGATTTTATGATCCGATAAATGGATCAGTGATAATCGATGGTCATAGAGTCGATGAATATAATCTTAATTGGCTTCGACAACACATTGGAGTTGTATCTCAAGAACCAATCCTTTTTCAAACAACCATTGCAGAAAACATTCGATTAGGACGAGTGGAAGCAACACAACAAGAAATTGAGAATGCTGCTCGTATTGCTAATGCTCATGATTTCATAATGACATTACCTAAGAAATATGATACATATGTCGGTGAACGAGGTGCTCAAATGAGTGGAGTAAGTGCTGAATTTCATTTTTATAGAGAAAATTGTCTGTACATGCATATTTCAGGGTCAAAAACAACGAATAGGTAAACTATCACATAGATAAATGTTCTAACTATTTTAATTTTTTACGATAGCTATTGCTCGTGCACTTGTTCGAAATCCTCGAATTCTTTTATTGGATGAAGCAACAGTAAGATTTGCATATATTTTATAAACACAGACTTGCTTATGATTGTTATTTTTCAGAGTGCTTTAGACACAGAGAGTGAACGTATAGTACAAGATGCTCTTAATCGTGCTTCAGAAGGTAACTGAAACTGTTTTTTGATAAATTAAGGAGATCTTGCGAATATTAAGGTCGTACAACCATTGTGATTGCACATCGCTTATCGACAATTGTTCATGCTTCGAAAATAATCGTTATTGATAAGGGAACCGTAATCGAAGAAGGTTTGAAAGAGAATATTCGTTATTTGTTGAATAAAAATTCTATGTATTCTAAAGGAAATCATCATTCATTAATGGAATTAAAAGGCAACTATTATGGTCTTGTCGAAGCTCAGAATTTGCGTATGGATGATCAGAACGGAGCAGAACTTGAGAGCGGAAACGAAGATGATCCTATGAGTACATATCTAAGAAAAAAAAGTTTTATTATCAGAATAAATTCATTTATTTAGCAGATCAGAAAGACAATCGAACATCATCGTTCGATAGTAATGCACATGTGATAGCTTTGGACGATAGTCAAGATGGTCGAACAGCAGCTCAAGATGATAAAAATGTCAAAGTACGTGTTCTTGTTTTTTTACGAGCGAAAAAATAATTTTTTGTTTAGCCGTCTAGTCGTTCACCATTTTTGTCAATGCTCAAAATGAATAAACCAGAATTATGTTACATATTTTTTGGTTGTATCGCGTGTATCTGTAATGGAGGTACATTCTTTTTCTTGTTTATGACTTAATCGGTTTTGATTTATCTATTTTCAAAGGTGTTCAACCAGCATTCGGTATGATCCTAAGTAAAGTTATTGCTGTAAGTTCTCTCTTTGAAAGTAATATTCTTCTTGAAATATAATTTCATTTATAAATTTAAGGTATTTCAAGAATGTGATTTAAATGTACGAGAAGAACGTATTAATTTGTATGTCATTATATTCGTTGGTCTTGGAGTTGTCATGTTGATTACAATGTTTCTACAGGTGAGTTACTATGTAGTGTATTTTTACGAATTGTCTATGAAAACGTGATAAAAAAGATTTGTGGTTGTAGTGAATCCATTTAACTATTTTGTTTTTAGGCATTTCTCTTTACCATCTCTGGTGAATCCCTTACAAAACGACTTCGTGCAAAAATCTTTCGATTATTATTACGACAAGAAGTTGGTTATTTCGATAAACCAGAAAATAGTACAGGAGCGCTATGTACTCGTTTGTCTACGGAAGCATCAGCTGTGCAAGGAGTGAGTTTTTTTTAATTTCTAATCTGAGAAATTGAATCTCTTTTTAGGCTACTGGCATTCGAATTGGAACTATGTTACAGAATTTTTCTAATCTTGGTGTGGGTATTATTTTAGCATTTTTCTACGGTTGGCAATTAACTCTGATAGTGCTAGCATTTGTGCCATTTATGATTATTGCTGGCTTTCTACAAACTTATCTTCTCACTGGATTTGCAAATAAAGTACGCCGTAAATACTGATTGAATACTTTGATAATTTCTTTTCTCTTGATAATTTTTCTTAGGATAAGAAGGCATTAGAAGAAGCTGGGCAGGTAAATAAAAAATAAATCTCGAAATACATGTTAGTTGTTAACTATGCTACAGATCGCCATTGAAGCAATATCAAATATTCGTACTGTTGCTCAGTTGGTAAAAGAAAGATATTTTGGTGATGAATATTGTAAATTACTTGATGTTCCTTACAGGCAAGTGTAATCAGGTTTTCTTAGAGGTGGAAAGACATTTTGATTTCATTTCAGAAATAGTTTAAGACGCGCACATACTTTTGCTATTCTCTACAGTTTCTCAAATGCGGTACTCGCCAATTCATATTTTCTCATATCCAATTTTTGCTATTTGGTCGTTTCTTTAGATCATGTTTTTTGCACAGGCAGCTCTTTTCACATTTGGAGGATGGATGGTCGATCGAGGTTCAATGACGTAAGTCTTCTTTTTCAAATACTCTATCAAACTCGTCTATATCTTAACGTGTATCACTTTTTTAATTTAGTTTCGAAAATGTTATGTTGTAAGTAATCTATATAATGAATGAAAAGTAACAGATGATAATGTTATTCTATAGAGTTCTCAACTGCATTCTCTTTGGTGCAATGGCTGTAAGTCTATATTAGTAATTTCTATAATTATCTTCTTTTCTTTAAAAAAAACAGGTTGGCCAAACAGCTTCGATGGCACCCGATTATTCTAAAGCTATTGTATGTTAATGATTTTTCTACAAGAATAAGATAATCATTGAATCGAATTGTATAGGATGCATCAAAACATATTTTGGCTCTTTTCGATCGTATTCCTGAAATTGATAATGGAGCGACTAATGGCGATACATTTGTATGAGCTACGAGTCTTTAACAACTATCGTGTTATACTTTCTTTTAATTCGTTTTTAGGAAAATTTTAAAGGTGAAATCGATTTTGTTGATCTTCAATTTCGATAT
Organism: Macrotrachela quadricornifera; assembly: GCA_022393335.1. NCBI lineage: Eukaryota > Metazoa > Rotifera > Eurotatoria > Philodinida > Philodinidae > Macrotrachela > Macrotrachela quadricornifera. The sequence goes on along the minus strand of JAJEKB010021741.1, from coordinate 552,521 downwards.
CCGAATCGAACTGAAGTAACAGTACTCAAACGATTTAATTTGAATGTCAAACCTCGTAATACATTGATTATCTCTACTAAGCACATATATTTTTCTCTCCTACTCACCTAGATCAACAAGTGGCACTTGTTGGTGCATCCGGATGTGGCAAGAGCACAATAATTCAGCTTATCGAACGCTTTTACAATCCGTCAAGCGGTCAATTGGTGAGTCTTATCTCATTATATATACATATAATTCGTGCTTTTTTTTCAGTTGATCGATCATCATGATGTTTCATCGTTTAATCTTCAATGGTGGAGAAGTAAACTTGGTTTTGTTAGTCAGGAACCTATTTTATTCGATGCATCGATTCGTGAAAATATAGCCTACGGTGATACATCTCGATATGTACCAATGACTGAAATTTGTGAAGCAGCTAAAAATGCAAATATTCATCATTTCATTGAAAATTTACCAGAACAATATGATACAAATGTAGGAGCTAAAGGAACACAACTTTCCGGTGGTGAAAAACAACGAATCGGTAAAAGAAAAATCATTCTTCTCTTAATTCTCTTAAAAGGAAAAGTTATTCGTTACTATGTTTAGCTATTGCACGAGCATTGATTCGAAATCCATCCATTTTGCTTCTTGATGAAGCAACAGTAAGTTTTTTTTTATCCAGAAAGGATCTTTTTGTATTTTCAATATTGTAGAGTGCTCTTGATACTGAAAGTGAGCGAATTGTACAAGATGCACTCGATCGAGCATCGAAAGGACGAACAACAATTGTAATTGCTCATCGTCTATCGACAATACAAAATTCTGATGTTATTTGTGTACTTCATCATGGTCATATCGTTGAGCAAGGGACACATAATGAATTATTAGCAAAAAAAGGATTCTATTATCGATTGGCACAAGCCAAAAAATAAGTATCACTTTTCTTGCATGTTTGACATTTATATTTTTGTGCTTTTTTTCTTGTGAATGTTACTATAAAACATGATAGAGTTTAAATGACAAGATATACAACAAAGAAAAGAAAAGAAGATGAAGCTAACATCACCTCTTGAGGGAGGAAAAAAAGAGACTTCATAGACAACACCACATTTCGATTTTCTATGTCAATAGGAAGCCTATTTTACCAGACTAAATACGCGGTTTTGTCGAATTTATTCAGAGTTATAAAATGTACTTGTACAACGCTCAAAATACATCTCAAGGGCTACTTTAATTGGTATCTCTAGTCTTATTTTCCATGATTTAGATAAGAACTGCTCTCTTTTGGAAATCTTAACTTCTTCCATGTCATTTTGAACGATTTTTATTTATTTCCTCAACTGAAGTGATGTCATATGAAAAAAATGCGCTGGTTGGTTTGTGTCAGGATCACAGGTCAAATGAACAAAATGGGAGATTGCAAAAAAATTTTCGCAAGCTGGAAAAAAATGAGCCAATCGAAAGTTTTCGATGTCGAGCGTTCAACCAATCGGGTTCCTTAATGTTGAAATTCGAGCCAACTAGGTGTTTGGGCACATATAGCTTTAGCTAATCAGATACTTTTACCCCAAAAGTCCAGCCAATCAGGGATTTTCGATATTGCGCTTTCTACTAATCAGATTCTTTCATGGTGAAGTTTCAGCCAATCAGAGGTTTTCAACATTGTGCTTCCCACCAATTAGATTATTTCAATTGATAGTCGTGGGAAACACCCTGAATGGGCGCTGACAAACGACTGGCCAGTCATCTCTACTAGTGAGAATAATTAGAGACATCCAACGATGATCAAGCTGAGTATACCTGACCATCATAATCTGTTGTGTGGCTGTCGTTCAACGAGATGATTTATTGCTAAGAATTGAGGCAATCAGATGTTTTCGGTATGTGATAATACGTTTTAGAATTACAATTTTGGTACTCAAACTTTGGTTAGTCAGAGCTTGTAATTTTCTGTACTAAAAAATGATTTTTTATAAAGTTTGATCGAAGGTTTTCGGGGTTGAGAAATCAAATGGTGTCATTAGTTTTACAAAATCCTAGACTACAATGTGTTGTACTCTATTTGTAGCAATTCTTAAATTGTTCTCCCTTTTTAGTTTCCACTTAACAAACGCATTAACAAATACTCAGTAGCATTTTTTAAAAAGAATTTAAACGAGATGCATCTATTAACTTCAAAGCTGAACTAATATCGATCGATATAGTGGCGTTAAATATGCAAACGACTAGACTTTGATTTAAAGACTTTATCGTAGGTAAAATAAGTGAGAGTTGAGGCACATGATTCGATTCTTGAGGTAAAATAATTCTTTCTTAGACATTTGATGTAAAAAAGATCTATTCATTGAAGAATTTCTGAATCCAAATATGACGTTATTAGCTTGTTGTGATTCCGAATTTCTGTTCACTTAATTCCGAATATCATGTGTTTTTTTATAGCAGGAGCTCATAACAAACAAATGCTACCGGAAATCTCAATGGGAACGTTACGTTTTGTCTCAGTTTTTCGTTATGAACTCCGGTTGAATTATAGTCCAGGCGACTCGTGACAGTACTCTATCGAAGCACTATAAAAGTCGAAAAATGTTATTTATGATGAGGAAATTGTGAGTGTTTGGTCTTTTTTCAATTTAAGATTGATAGCTTTGGATTTAGAAATCATAAAATATGGGAGATTCATTCAAATTGAGCTGGCTAAAGCGTCACATTTATCAACCATTTATCTATCATCAATTCTCGAAATAGATAGAATAGATTCAATTGAGAGTTCAGCGAGTTATCTTTGACATGCGTTACTTGTATACTTGTATCTGATAATTTATTCATCCAGAGAAAGTTTCACAGTTACGTTCTAAGATGATAATCGAATTCTCGATTTTGAAAAGTACAAAGACAAAAAAAATTCTCTGCTATAATTAAATTCTAAGCGATACATCATCGCAACAGATGTTCGTACAGAAACAACTTGTCATTATTAAAATAAGATAGTTATGCTATAAATCTGATACATAGAGAAATAATAGAGCGTATCAAAGATTAAACGACATTTGCAGTGTTCGTTTATTTAAAATGATTCATATAGTTCTGTACTATTTAAAATGTTACCATTACTTCCGCCAATAACTAACACTTTGCCATTTGTCAATAAGGATGCTGTGTGACCAAACCGTCCAATATTCATCTCGCCAGCCGTTGCCCAAGTTCCTGTTAATGGATCATACACCTCAGCACTAGCAGTTAAATAATCATCACTAAACCCACCAGCAACTAATACTTTTCCATTTGTTAATATAGATGCTGTATGATCATTTCGACTAAAATTCATGCTACCGGTAGTTGTCCAAGTTCCTGTTGATGGATCATAAAGCTCTGCATTATATATATAATGATCAACTAGTCCACCAGCAACTAACACTTTTCCATCTGTTAATACAGATGATGTAGGAGTCCACCGTGTATGAGTCATGTTGTTTGTAATTATCCAAGTTCCTGTTGATGGATCATATAATTCAGCACTATTTAGATGAGTATCGTCTAAACCACCAGCAACTAATACTTTTCCATTGAGTAGTACAGATTGTGTATATCCTGCTCGTTGATGAATCATGTCATTAGTATCAGTCCATGTGTCTGTTGATGGGTCGTATAATTCAACACTCTTTATATAATCCGTACCATTATATCCTCCTGTAACTAATATATTTCCATTTGTTAATACAGAGACTGTGTGTTCTTTTCGTGGAGTATTCATACTACTAACCATTGTCCAAGTTGCTGTTGATGGATCATACAACTCACTACTATTTAGAATATCAATATTATTGTCTCCACCAGAAACTAACACCTTCCCATTTGTTAAAAGAGAGGCTCCATGCTCTGCTCGTGCAATATTCATGCTACTAGTCATTGTCCACAATCCTGTTGATGGATCATACAATTCAGCAGTTTTTAGAGGGCCAGTTTCATTCCGTCCACCAGTAACTAACACTTTTCCATCTATTAATAAGCATGATGCGTGATCTTCTCGTTCATAATTCATCTTACCAGTATAAGTCCATCCTAGAAAATAATATTTGGATCTATTCATTCTGAATAGAATCTATACTAATGAACATTCAGAATCGCTTAATTCTATCGGAATTTTTTTCATTTCTAGAGGCTGCTAAACTTTCTAAATATGTTGTAAAAAATCGTATATAGTGTGGGATGATAGTAAGTTTGGTATTGTAGATTAAGAATCTTATGCACTATTAGTACATAAACTAGATTTGTAATTCTTACTTTTCGTTATATTATTTACAACAAACTAATTCGACTTGCCTGTGTTCCGCCATTTTGGTACTCAGGATGATGCCCAAAGATAGTTATCCTTTTGAATTCTATTGAAGACTAAGAGAGAAGAGGACTTTGTTACGACCAAATCGTATGAATAATATCCCTCATTTCCAACAGCTAGATTCTGACTCGTTGAATATGCACCACGTGATCGATACGATAGCAAAACATGAACCTACCATACATCTCTTACATTCGCATGTGATATAGTTCGACGAAAAAGCGCCGTAGAGAGTTCAGAAACGTCTCATTTCTTCAAGAATTAACCCTTTGAGTCCCGGCGACGTATATATACGTCCTAGTATTTGTTCACTGTTGATGTATATCTCACGAATTGGCTAATCCCTGAAGGATTGTTCCTTCTTAGCTTATTATCATTTTGGGATATTCTAGGATGGGAATATTCCTTGTCTTTATCACCTTCTATAGTACTATGACCTGTAAGGTCCTAAAGGTCATACGTTATGTCATCTCTCAAGTTCTGCATATCTTTTTTCTCTTTCTTTGTGTCATATAGATCCCTTTCCTTTCTTCTATCTTCGTACATGATGTCATGTTTTTTCTTTGCTTATTCCACAAACATTGCAATCAAAACACCCTCTAAGGAACTAGGCAATATGCATATCCCATAATGTCCAAAGTGATACACAGTATATGTATGTTGACTACAATGTACCTCTGTGTATTGTTAGTTGCTTTAAAGACTATCATACAGAAATGGACTACTAATGCTTATTTGACGCAGAAATGCGGTTTCTTTCAAAAAAACTAAATAAAAGGACCAAATTTAAACATTACTTATAAAAATTTGGATTTTCGCAAAAAAGCCGGGACTCAAAGGGTTAATTGTTCTATCATACCACGTAATATGAGCAAAATTTTATTCTCCTATTGTAGCTACTACAAACCTAGCATTTTAATATTCTATAAGCCTCTAATGACCATTCTGTACCTTACAATTGATACTGCAAGAAATAAATTAGTTCTTATAGCAGACAGAGCAGTATTTTTTGGTACAATTCTGGCTGATTTCATGAATCTTCTCGCCGAAACTGATCGAAACTATGCCAGAAAATGCGTCATTTTCGAAGCGATCCTGTCGAATTTGGAAACAAAAATCATCGGCTTAAAATATTCATGCAATTTAACAGTAGTATTTGACACGCTTTGACTATAGGACTATTTGATCTCAGCACAGTAAGAAAATAGCATAGTCTTTTTTGAAATGTTTGTCAGCGCTCATTATACTCTATCACCTTCTAACGGCATATTACTACAAGATCCAATCAGATCATGATGCTAAAATCTAATAAAATGGTGATGAAGGTGTTCGTTCAGTTTACGATACTAGGGATCCGAATCTGATTTCATTATCTAATTTTTCGTAATAATTTAGCATGTTTCTCTTACGTCTACCCGATTAGACAGTGACATTTGGTAATGAAGTTAAAGGCCAATATTCTAAAGCTTACTAAAGTTTTGAGTTGTAGTCGTAGTCATTGTTGATGATGATGATGTTTGTGCTGTTGTTGTTGATGATGATGTTTGTGCTG
>JAJEKB010021741.1:513273-546638 GCA_022393335.1 Macrotrachela quadricornifera | reverse complement strand
TGTTGTTGTTGATGATGATGTTTGTGCTGTTGTTGTTGATGATGATGATGTTTGTGCTGTTGTTGTTGATGTTAGCAGTGGCGTTGTTGTTGGCAATGGTACTGTTGTTGTTGTTGATGTTAGCAGTGAAGTTGTTGTCGTTGTTGACGATGTTAGCAGTGGTGTCGTAGTGATGTCTGACTTCTTCGGTGCAAAAACCACGAATTTTAACACCAGGGAAAGGGTAATTGCAAGTATTGTTAGAATGATAAAAGAGATGATAATAATCTTAGCCCAACGATGATGCCACCATTTATGTGGGCCAATATTTTTAGTGCGGAATTCTGTATAAGCTTGGTTATCATGCATACTATGTTCCTTAAAAATCTTACACTTTTAAAACAGAAAAAGTTATTGTTTGAAACTACTTTATATTTGTTTCATCACTCTTATAGAAGCAACAAAGATAAGTAATTCTTCTTCACAAAAACTATTGCTATAGTCTTATCTCTATATAATAAGTTACATATGTCAGCATGTTAGCACAAAACTGCGCTTCACTATTAAGTGTTTTTATGTCAGATATTATGACTTGGATGAAAGAAAAACAGTCAGTAAAGTCAACATTAAATTCTTGAACATTTGTATAAGATTTTACTTCAAAATTTTAATGAAACTGACAAAAATTCGACACTTTCCAAAATTCAGTCCACACCTATCCGACTGATGGGTTAAATTACAAGGCTTTACTTATTTTTTTCAAGAATCTTCAAAATAATTAAGGAAAATTATCTTGTTTCTGTTGAAAGTTGTGCGTGTTTCATTCTTTTTTCACTGTTTTTCATATATGAATGAATAAATGTCACTCTCATTTTCTGCTTCCCTCCGAAATTTTATGTTCTCCCATGTCATTTGTCATGTTGTTTATCATCGATAGTATGATAATCTATTTTCATCTATTAAGTGTCAACTTTAACTAACGAATCGATCTGTCTCTATACATTCTATAGACCTTATTTTTTAGTGAAGGCCGTCGACAGGATTATTGTTTCATTAGGCAACACAAACGTGTCGATCTGATATAAGTTCAATGATCTTGTATGCAAAATCGTCAGTTATGAGTGATATTCGTAATTCAATAAAGACGCATACGAAAATGAGTAATAAAATGTGGAACAATTATATATTACTATCATTTTGATGATTATCGAGCACGAAAAAAAGTCAAACGAAAACATATCTGTTCTGGAGAACGTGCGTTATCAAAATGATCCATTTTTATTTCATACTATCAAATCACTGCCTCACACATGTCGTTGCTGTAGTATACTCCATGATAGAATCGACAAAAAGCAAAAACTAATAACGAATATTACCATTTCGATCCTTGTTATGGCTTAAGTAAATTGAAATTTATCGTTCAGTTAGGAGTGAATGAAAGCATTGAAGAAAGGCTTTTAGTAGATCTTCAACGAATCAAAGGCAGTATATCTGTATTTATGTATATCAAATATGATAATCAACGTTTGGTCAACCGTTTCAAGTTCGGACAATCTTGAGCTTCAATAAATCAATTTTTCAATGTTTAAATATGTGTCCTGCAAAATAGACGTGAAAACAATGATAAATGTGCTTATCATAGGGCGAAAATAGGCAAAGAATTTGTTGTCATCATATATAACCGCTTAAGCGTTCGAACTATTCACTTTTACGATGTACTCATACTTAGTTTGTAAATTTGTATTTGATGTTGAATATTCAGAATTTCAAATGTTTTTGGTCGTATTTTTATTAGCATGTATAAAATCCTACCTATAGGAAGGGCGCATATGCAAATAAATAAGGATACATAACATTTTTATTTGTAACAGATATTTATGTTTTCTCAATTGAAAGTATACCATCTTGACTCTAAGAATCAATTATTTCTAGTGAATTTAAAAACAAAATACTTAGTTCCATTGTTATTTAAAATTTTTCTGTATTAGTATGTCTGTAGTATCGTATTCCTCATTAAATACAGTTTATAAATGTTCTGTTGATGCAACTCTTTGCGGTTGTATTAAAAATTTCAGAATTTTTGGACTAAGTCTCTCCGAAACATGAATCTTTCATGATGTAGGCGTTTTTCATACATAGTATAAACAATAATTATCTTTTGGAAGCTCTATGTTTCGAAGACATTCAAAAATATGATCGTACTGCAAAACTAGGGCTCCACAGCGAAAATTCAGTAAAAATGTTCGATCTCCTCAGAAACAAGCTACAAGCACGAACTCATTTTACCATGCACACACTTCACTAAGATCTACAAGATGTGCTAAGTACCAAGTTAAAAACGTTTCGGCATTTGAGAATATGTCTTTGTAAGCTCATGATAAACTGAAGATTTATTGATAAAAGTACATCGAAGCAAAAGCGTTATTCAAATTCTATAGAAAAATTTACATTTCTGAAGTTCGATAGAATCCAGTCAATCCAAATGTAACTCAATAGACTAGGACGAATTTAACATACTATTCGGTGAAGAATATCAAGATCCCTAATTTTGTTATTGAAAGCAAAAGAATTTGTAATTGATATGGAAAATCAAATGTCAAGTAAATTGATCTAAGCATGAATAGAATAGAATAAGGAGGCTATTAAAGGCAATTCAAGTGCTAAAAATGTCATTTCACTAGTAATGTTGTCCCATTGGATGGGATGATTTTTTTGTCCCATATTATTCGATCCGAAACTCTACTTGTCAATGCAAAGCAGTAATATTTCCTCTCCTTCATCATCCATCCATTTTACAATTCAGTGAGCAAATAAGCAATCATACGAACGAAAGAAACTTATGACTCAAGAAAAGTATGGATGCAGTCAATCGAAAAAACACGTCATCTATACATACTATTTAATGCATATTCGCTTCAAAGAAAGAGATACCATAACAACGTTCATTGATGTCACGCAAAGCTATTCTTTTTCTTCATACATTACCGATAGAACTTGTCTATCGGATTCTTGATAATCTCAACGATTACACTATTTTCTACTCAATGCGAAATGTCTGTACACGTATCAACGCAATCGTAGACACCTATCATCGATATCAAGTAAATTTCTTCTTTCTAATTTTAGACCTCTCAAAGCATATTATAGACGGGATAAATAGCAGTCATTGAATTCGTTCCATTACTTTACAAGACAAACCCAAGAGAAAAATTATTCATTCTTTATCCATGTGACTTTATAAACGAAGGATGTACAATACAAGATCGATGTTTCTCTTGCATTTACTTTATACAAAAGTCACATAATGATAAAATTGATTACAAAGGGAAATAATAATCATAGTATTTGTGTAAACTATCAGATATCTTGCATAGTTTAGAAACCCTGAAAACCTTAGAGAGTCATAAAAGAATTATCCAAAAACGTTCAAAAAAATAAAACTAGAGATGTTAGACACAATAACTTGCCAATACTCTATAAAATTCCACTACAATTCTCATTCTATTCCCATCTATCTCCAAAATATCTTGCTGATGCTTTAGGAAATAACATCATTTCATATATTTCTTTCATCTCTCTCCAATTCATTTTTTTGTCTACACATGGACACTCACCATAATGAATCTCAAATGGAAAATGATCGATGGTGCTGAGGCACAACATATTGCTAATACCTTACAAAATAACACAGTAACTTTCATCTCTTCCATATTCATCTTCTTCTCTATATATTAGACATTGACAACACTCTACCTTGGATGGAATGAAATTGGAGATGCTGGAGCACAACATCTCGCTAATGCCTTATGTAGTAACATGGTGATTTTCATTCTATTTTCATTTTTCTCATATTCATCTTCTTTTGTCCCATACAGACACTCACCACGTTGAACATTGAAGGCAATAAAATCGGAGCTGTTGGAGCAAAACATCTCGCTGTTGCATTACGAAATAACAAGGTAATTCATATTCTATTTTTTATGTCTTTATATTGATCTTCTTCTCCATAATATAGACTCTCACTACACTGAATCTTAATAGTAATCAAATTCGAGGTAATGGCACACGATATCTTGCTAATGCATTACATAATAACAAGGTCATTTTCATACTTTTGTTCATCTTACTCATATTCATCTTCTCTATGCATAGACATTAACTACATTCGATCTTGGATGGAATCAAATTGAAGATATTGGGGCACAATATCTCGCTAACGCCTTACATAATAATAAGGTGATTATTAATCATTTTCTTATTTCTCTTATATTCACTTTCATTTCTACACATAGACACTCATTACATTGCTCATTGGTGGCAATGGAATACAAAAGCATGGAGCAAAACAACTCGCTAATGCTCTCAGAAATAACACGGTGATTATCATATTATTTTCATCTGTCTCATGCACATCTTCTTCTTCACATACAGACACTCACTACGCTATACCTTAAAGACACTAAAATTAAAGCTATTGGAGCCAAATATCTTGTTGATGCATTACAAAATAACAAGGTACTTCTTATTCGATTATTGACTCTGTATCTTTGTCTTCCTTTCTATATATAGACACTCACTACATTTGAAGTTTTCTACATCCAACTAGGAACTGTTGGAGCAAAACATTTCGCTAATCTCCTACGAAATAACACGGTGATTTGAAATCATATTTTCATGTCTCATATTCATCTTTTGCGCTACATATAGACACTCACTACGCTAGACATTGGTGGAAATAACATTCAAAATATCGGAGTACAATATCTTGCTAATTCTTTATTGAATAACAAGGTAATTCCTACTCATCTCTCTTATATTTGTATTTTTCTCCACACATAGATACTCACTAAATTGAACGTTCAATCGAATACAATCGGAGATGTTGGTGTACAATATATCGCTTATGCCCTCAAAACTAATATGGTAGTTGTCATTGTATTTTTTATCTCTCACATACTCATCTTCATCTCTATATATAGACACTAACCTCATTGAACCTTCAATCCAATGAAATCGGTGCGGTTGGTGCCCAACATCTTGCTAATGCTCTACTTAGTAACAAGGTGACTCTCATCTCTTTTCTCATTTTCTTTCATATTAATCTATTTCTCTACACAAAGACACTCAATTGGCTGAATCTTGGTTGGAATAAAATTACGTCTACTGGAATACAATATCTCGCTTATGCTCTACAAAATAATACGGTAATCCATATTCCATTTTCATCTCTTTCATATTCATCTTTTTCTTGACATAGACACTCACTACATTATATCTTGGTGACAATCAAATTGGAGATATTGGAACACGATATCTTGCTGATGCTTTAAGAAATAACAAGGTGAGTCTGATCCCTTCTTTCATCGTTCTCATTTTGGATCTTCTCTACATACAGAAACTCAACAAATTGGATCTTGAACGAAATAAAATCGGAGATCTTGGAGTACAATATCTCGCTGATTCTTTACGAAATAACGAGGTAATTTTCAGTCTTTTTCTCATCTCTCTCGTATTCATCATCTTCTTCTTCACACATAGGCACTCACTGAACTCGACTTTCGATACAATAAAATTGGAAATATGGGGGCAAAATATCTTGCTGATGCTTTACAAAATAACAAGGTGATTATCATGCCTTTTTTCATCGCTATTATATCTACCTTCTTCTCTGCACATAGGCACTGGCCATAGTCAAACTTGAACACAATCAAATCGAAGATGACGGAATACAACAACTCTCTGTTGCCTTACGAAAAAATACAGTAACTCTCATTCCTTGTTTCATCTCTCTTATATTCATCTTCTTCTTCCCCTCGATATATAGACACTGAATGAACTCTATCTTGATTAGAATTATATTGGAGACGAAGGAGCACAGCATCTCTCTGATGTCTTACGAAATAATACCGTAATTCTCAATCTATTTGCATTTCTTTCATATTCATTATCTTTCTTAACTGTAGACACTAAGAATATTGACGCTTTCGGCCAATAGTATTGGAGATAATGGAACACAAAAACTTGCAGATGCCTTAGAAAGTAATACAGTAAGTCTGGTTCTATTTTTATCTTTCTCATATTCATCTTTTTTTCTATATACAGGTACTCGAATGGTTATATGTTTTCTATGGGAATAATATTTCGTCAACTGTTACACAACAGTTAAAACAACAGCACAATAGAATGTGATTGTTTTTCCTTGAATTCATTTTTGATTATTAATAAACAATAGCATACTAATTTATTTGTGATATTTGTATTGTCTAGCGCATACAACTGGAGAGATATTCGTATAGAGTATGAGGATAAGAAGGCGTATTATGTTACTACTATAGATGAATTCCTGTGAATTTGGGATATTGTTTGCACAGAACAAAAACTTGGAGATGAGACTTTTAAAATGGACAACAAAAGAAAACGTATTAATTCGCCTAATTTCTTCGAAATGGTTATGTCGAGGGATTAAAATCTTGGGACAAGCATTTTTTTGAGCCCGCAATTAGAAACATTTGAGCCCCGACGAATTTTACCGGGCTCAAAAAAATATTTCATATCTCGTGAGCCTAGCTATCCATTGTTTTGAGCCCGCTATAGCTTTTTAGTTTGGAAAGAAATAACATAATTATTAATTATATATAACGAAAAAAAGAACATACAAAAAGTTAACGAGATAAAGCTGGCTCTGCTTTCTGTGATCGTCCACGTCGTTTTCCTAAACTTTCTAATTTATCTGGAACAGATATAATTTATAACCCACAATGAATTGGAGCACCAACTGCATGTTTGCATACATATGCCTTTATTGGATGTTGAAACTGTTAATCCACCGTCACAAGAAAAATAGCTTCAACTTGGAAATCACATTCAGAATATTTTCTGTACTTTGAACACCGATATATGATCCTCTTTTCAGCTTCAGTCTCTTCTGTACGTTTTATGACTACAGTACTTTGTACAATATAGGAATTAGTTCATTTTCACTAAAAAATTTGTCGACAAAGTTCCATGTTCGTTTGGCCATGAAGAAATGTGTAAGAAGTTCGAAAAATACTCAATACACGAATTACGCATCACAGTAATCTAGCGTATTGTTGAACTTAGTTTTACAAGCGCCATCTAAACTATCTTACGACCGGGCTCAAAAAAAGATTTATCCAAAATCTTGTAAGATATTACATTCATTTGCATCTTTCTGATAAAACTAGCTGCGAATCGTTTTTGTGATCTCTTTCCTATAGTATGATAATCTACATGAGAGAAGGACATATAATAATTGGTAAGTTTCATAAGAAATGGGATTCATGAACGAATAGTACAAAACAAATAATACTAAATCTTAATTGGTTGACTGCTATAATCGAATAGTGTGATAGAATAGATGAAGAATTGATTGATTATTATTTATTTTTTATGATATTCTGATTATAAGTTTATCTTAGTCATGAGTAGTCCAAAAGTATTATTTTCATTGTAATAATCATTTTTTCTCTATTTGAAAAATATGCAGTAAAACATATTCTATAAAGTTACTATACCAATTGATCCGTCCAGGTCATAGAGTAAGAAAGTTATAAGATTAGAAATTTTTGTTTACAAAAAAAAACTGACTACTATTTAACCAGTTAGTAAATAAAATGTGCAATAGTATCATTCACATCTATTTTTTTCGTATGTTTTACTCTATCAATTCACAAAATCATTTGATATTTAGTGTATATTAATGAAAATTGTTTCACATTGATAAAATATCAAAATGTCACCGCCCAAATTTACGGTTAAAATATTGTAAATGATCCTCATCAGTAAAGACAATTCGATTGATGGAAAGAGAAAATATGATCAACTAGTTTTGTTAGTGCAAGAATTCAATGTTGATTTTATCTATTTTACTCATTATTTAATATATTTCCAAAAAAGAAAAATGTTATTCGAAAATGACATACAATCATTTATTTTTTCTTCTTTTCTTTTTATTTATAAACGCAAAAAAATGTTATCTTTTTTTTTATTCTTTCACTCTAAACATATTTCACACATTTGTTTTATATCATAACTAGTTTTTATTTTTTCTTTATCAATAATATAACAATAATAATAGTAACTTTAATTTGTGTAATATGTGATAAAGCAACAATTAGATAGATAAATGAATGAAATTACTCTTGATCATGAGCAACTTCAAACAAAATCTTGTCGATTATGACAGCAATTGTTCATGAATATGAAATTGAAGATAATAGTATTTATCTTAATGGTATAATATATAATGATTATAATGGAAATAAATGATATATTTTGAATTATTTCAAATATCTTAGAAGATAATGTGTATATATTTATTTTTAAAATAAATTCTTATCTTCTCACCTTTATATCTGTCTGATTTCGTCATAAGTTAAGATATCACATACACAATATACTTAACTAATCTTGATAAGCATCACTTGTTTCAAGACTATATACTAAAAGAAATAGTATTAAAATTGAATGTGCTTATCAATGACTTATTCGTATCATAAATGACGAACTATATGTACATCGCACAATTGAATCTGCTCTTTGTGGAAGATTATAATACAAAAATTTGCTATCATGTAACTACGTTATAAGAAAAAGGTGAAAGAATACATAAAAAAAAAACGAAGAGAACGATTCAGTACATGCCAGTACTATTTGCGTGACGATAGTAAAAAGAAAAAAAGAAAGAAAAGAACTATATACATATATATATATAAAATGTGATGGTATATATTCAGTGATAGATAATTAAAACATATTTTTTTTATTTGTCTTCTATTCCAAGATCAAATAGTACAATAACACTTGAATGTCGAATGTTGATTACATATTTTTTTTTACGTTAAAAAATGTGGAACTAATACATTTTTTTTTAATATCAGTCTATTTTTATTAAAAAACGAATAATTTATTTTCCCTGTCCATTGAAGCAACTAAATATTGATATGTTGATCAACAAGAATATTTCATTTGTTTTATAGGTAAGTTTTTTGATGATGTTGAAAGAAAACAAAAAAAGGAATATTTCATTTAAAATTTTTTATTCAATAGATATCCTTAAATAAATATCTTTAAAAAGTATTGTAACCTATATTCTTTTTTTTATTGTATTCATTAAATAACATATGATTCATATGAATACATGTCTTTTTCATTTTTATTGACGTCATATTCAAATGAATATCTTATGTATTTCTATATGCCATTTATTACGTAGAATCTATTAGAGGAAGTGTAAAAAAGAATAACGTTTTATTCAAATTATATGACTAATTATTCAGAAAAATAATATTGACTAATAAATATTTCTATTTTAAGATACGTTTTTTAGAAGTATCATTTATTCGTAAACATGATTGATCTATTACTCTTTTTTTTATAATAGAATTTTTTTTTTCTATTCTATATGATTCATATTTACGTTTGACAATAATTTAATATATAAGAATATTTTTTAGAGTTTTTATATCTAAAATGTCTTTAAAAAACTCTGGAATATCACGTATATGGAAACTTTATTCATATCAAGAAAAACGAAATATATTTATATATATTATTGGTATAATGTTATATAAATTTGGTTTAGAAGCATTTAATGGATCAGTTGTAACACTTGCAACAAATCGTTATGATCAAGAAGCATATCATAGTAATTCAACAATGCGTACATTTGAAAGAGTTGGATTACTTTCTGGTCTTAATCAAGCATGTCAATGTATTGGATCAATACTTATTGCACCACTTACAAAACGTTGGCCAACACGTACTGTACTTTCAATATCAATATTTGTTTTTGCTATATTTAGTGCTATACTTATGATTGTTGATGCTGCAACTGGTGGATATATAAGACCAAAAGATTATGTACAAATAGATGAACA
The DNA here is from genome assembly GCA_022393335.1 of Macrotrachela quadricornifera. Lineage (NCBI taxonomy): Eukaryota > Metazoa > Rotifera > Eurotatoria > Philodinida > Philodinidae > Macrotrachela > Macrotrachela quadricornifera. Next base: position 536,760 of record JAJEKB010021741.1, on the reverse strand, counting down.
TGATTATCGTTATTATGGTAAATATAATACAAATGGTATAATACCAATATATTGTATAACTGGTGTAGCATTTGGTATGGTTGAATTAATTCGACGTGTTATACCACGAGATATTGTTGGTGATAATCAAGAAAAATTACAAAAAATGGATGCACTTGTACATATTTTTTATGAAATAGCTGGTGTTAGTGGAGCATTTACAACAGGTCTTGGTTTAATACCACGTCTTGGAAATAATTATTCATTTATAATAACACCAATACTTTTTACAGCTGCTTCAATTGTATGGTTTTTTATTAGTTCAATGGGATTAGTAACAGATAATAATGTTAATGATGAATTAACACCAATTGATCAAAATATTGAAACAGGTTATTTAAAATCAATATTAAATGGTTTTATACTTTTTATAAAATCATTTTTTATTGGTGCAAAAATTGTTTTTACACATAGAAAATTTATATGGTTATGGAGTTGTTATGCATTTACACTATATGCACATCGATATCTTGAAAATGGTATTGCACCACAAATAGGTAAACGTTATCTTGAACAATCAGAATGGTCACAAATTATTGTTGGTGCATCAAATTTTGGTGAATTACTTGGTGCTATATTTATATTTATATTTGGAAATTTTATTAAAACTCCATTACCATGGTCAAGATTAGATGCATCAATATTATTTCTTGTTTGGTATATACCATATTATTATCCACCTGCTAATAATGTTAAATATGCATGGATTATAGCAGCAACATATATACCTATTGGTTTTGGTTCAGCTGCTGATGATATTGCACTTAATTCATTTATTCAATCATCATTAAGTGGTTTAGAATCAAAACATAAAAATATTTCAGCATTAGGTGCTGTTGCATCATTTCTTTATTCATCTTATATTATTATATATGCTATTTTAAATCCATTACTTGGAATTTATATTGATAAAATTGATCGTGTAACTGGATCAATAAGACCAGCATTTGTTTATACTGTTGGTGTACAAATGACAGTTATTGCAACACTTGTATTAATATCTACATTTATACCAAAAGGTGCTATATCATGTAATCCAAAATTACTTCCAGATGAAGATTTAGATCGTCGAAATGATAGTATAGAAAGTCCAAGTGATATATCAGATAAAAATGATGATCAAGGACAAATTATTAAGAAAAATAATCAAAAAGAACCAGCTTCACAATCAGTAACATATTTTTGAAAAAAAAAACAAAATTTTCTTTTGTATATATATTTTCTCTTTTTTTTTAATAATTATAATCACGCATTATCATTCATTTATTGGTGATAAATACATATCGAGACTAATTATTATAGTTTCACTCGGTTTTTTTTATATATATTGAATAAAGATAATAATTTAAAAGAATTTATATACCAATAAAAACGGAGTTCACGGGGATATTTTGAGAAAAATAGAAAATTCTCTCAAGCTATCGTACACGCATGTGGATAGGTTCTGCACCTCTGTTTCTTACAGTCAAAAATTTTTCCATTGAATGAGAAAATAACCGTAACTTAAATAGTGGTACCTCAAGCTTTAAAAAGGAAATTTCAATTTCTCATCCTCACAAAAAAGAAACATAAGATATCATTAAGCCACAGTGAAAAAGTTCTAAAGCAGAAATTTAATTATATCTAGAAGAGAATGAACTTATAAAATTCAAAGCGGAAATTTCATATTCCAACAGAATATATACATTATTATCACTTTTTGATCTCATACTACAATCTACGTCATTCTCTCTATCGAAGATTTGTACTTATAATATCAAATCTTTCTCGATATTCGATTCTGTGCGCTTGCTTATTCAATAGTCTGTATATATTTTATTCCGATTTTTTCTTGATACTAAACAATCGTTGTGAGAAAAATGTTGGTTTATTTAATATTATCTTCTGAGATCTTTCAAGTTATACTTAGGACATACTAAAAAGTAATGACGCCATTACTTCATTTCCTTGTACAAAGCTTGAAGAAATTTTCTTTCTCTATAATATTTAAGCTTTGTATTCTTATTTAATTATTCAATATAGATTTACTTTTGATAAATCTATTCACAAAAAAATCTTATTTTGATTTATTCAAAATGTTAGGAAATGTTTATTTTTTAATTTAATTTTATCTATTAATAGAATAGATGATCTAGACATTATCATAAAATCTAAAACTAGAGGAGCATCATAATCATCCTTAATAACAGTTTTTACTAAATTACTTCATATCTGTGATGACGTTTATCTTATATACGTCAAAAATTTTTTATATATAAGAAATAGTAAGGGCATTTATGATAATAATGAAAAAAATTACTTACATTTATTAATAATTCAAATAGTTGATATTAATAATTATGGAAACAATTCCAAGCGATCAATATATTCTTCATCGTATTAAATTTATTTTATTATTATTATTACAAATTCCATCAGTTATTCTTTCTTTATTTATTTTAATATTTTTTATTCTACATCATACTCTTTTAAATAAACTTCATAATAAAGCATTATTTATATTATTTTTTATTAATTTTATTCAATTATTATTTAATTTACCAATGGTTATTAATTTTTTTCGTCTTAGTTATGTAAATCCATCAACAAGAACATATTGTAAATGGTGGATATATATTGAATGTACTCTAGATGCAGCAAGTGAATTTTTAGTTGCTACTATTTCAATTCAAAGACATATACTTATATTTCAACCACATATATTACGTATATGTTTTAAACGTTATCTTTTATATTATTTACCACTTCTATTATGTATTCTCTATCCAATTATATTCTATATGATTGTTGTTGTTTTCTATCCATGTGATGATACACAATGGGATTTTACATCAAATATGTGTGGTGATACAACTTGTTATCTTATACATGATAGATTATTGGCAACATTTGATTGGATAGTTAATACTGGTTTACCAACTATTGTTATTATGTTAGCTAATATAGGACTTATTATAAGAGTTATTAATCAGAAACATAATAGACAACAAACTATTGTTTGGTCAAAGCAAAGACGTATGACATTACAATTACTTAGTATTTCAAGTCTTTATTTGATTACATGGACACCGAGTATTATTAGTGGGATTATTCAACAGATAAATTCATCGGAATTTTTATATCAAATTCAAAATGATTATATTTCAGATCTTCCCTATTTTATTTGTCTTTTTCTTCCATGGATTTGTTTGGGATTACTTCATGGTTTTAAAGAATGGATTTTTAGACTATATCGTCGTTTGAAAGAATCACATAATTTAATTAGACCGATATCATGACAAATCCTTTTTTGTCATTTTAAGATATTCAATATATATATATATATAAACTAATAGCTTAGAGAAAAGGTCATAATTATGTAAAATATACAAAAAAATCGAAGCTTAAATAAGACCTAATTCTCTAAATATTTCATTTTGTTTGTTTTCATTGACTGAAATATTTATGTAATGAATAACAGGTAAACATATAATGCAAAATGAAGAAAAGAAAAAACAGAGAAGAGGAGCGAATAAAAAGGCAAATCCACCCATAGGACTTTTCTCGGATTATCTCCATCGAATCGTCTATTAGTTGAAATTAACATTTTGACACTATTTTTTATAGAATTTTAATTAAATTTCCATAGCCAAACATTATTAATAAAGTAACTCATTTTTATTCATAAATTCAATAGTCAATTCAGTTTTAGAGGAAGTTGATTAGAAAAAATAGTTATGAAACGGCAATTAATTGCTTGATTGAGTGAGTAGAGAAATTTATATATTGTTAAGCACTGTTTATACAAATCCTATATTTAGCATCCATTTTTATCTTTTAATAAATATTTTCTCGCAAAAATTGAAGTAACTAAAATTTTAGTCTTGCTCATTCGATAGCTCTTTTTAAAAGCTACAAAACTGCATATCCGCTAAAGTCTAAAAATATGGCTACTATGAAAAAATGTCAATTTCAATATACTCTTTCACATGATAGACGATTCGATGGAGGTAAGCCGAGAAAAGTCCTATAGGCAGATTTAAAGTTTTATCCGCTCATTTCCATTCAAGCAATGACATTTTTTCAAGACAAGACTTATACATTAGTTTAAGATCGTTTTCAGTAATATTGAATGAATAGATGAAGAATAAACTCACTTTCAACAAGATAGAAAATTTGTGCGTATCAATATAGCATAACTTTAGTATTAATTTTCATAAATAGATGATCGTGTAAAATGTATGTTTGTCGAGAATGTCTTTTATAAAATATAAGATTATTGAATTATTGCAAGAAGAAAAAATCAAGTTGTTCAGTCTATATGAAAGAGAATCTTTTTCACATCTCGAGATAGATCTGAACACCACCATATTTTGTCCTTATAATAAAAAAGGAAACTCTTTCTAAAATTTGGTTGACTAGGATGTTTGTATGTCTCAATCAATCAAATTCTAGAAAGAGTTTTTTTGCTGCTGTAAGGAGAAAACTGTCTGAACATATCTGTCAGCACATAGCACAAGAACTAATTCGTAGAATTTTTATATATTACAGTATTATAAGACAAAAAAGAATTGATGAAAATTTTCATTAATATCTAGTGCTTTTTATTCTTATAAATATAAGTACATGTCTGTGCAAATAATAAAATGTAAATTACATTGATATTCTATCAATTAAGAAATTTTTTTTTAATAAATAAAATAAACAAAAAAAAAGATGTTTGAAATTGCAAGCAACCATAGGAAAAAAAGTTTGTATTCAATCGATATAAAGAATTTTATTAAAAAAAAACATGAATGATAATTCATTAATGTCAGGAACTCGAGTAAGTTTAAGATACAAAACAAATTGAAATCATATACCATTATTTTATATAGATAATATCATCATTTGATGGATAAAGCCATTATGATGGATGGCATTATAGTTTAGCTAGCTATACTAATATACTTGGATCGACATCAACTGGCTTTACAGTTTTTATTAATTCATTATTTAATTAGAGTGCCACACAATTGCTTAGTACTGCTAATAGTAGTATTGGCTTAGTATTACTTACTAAAATTTTCTTTTTATGACTTATTCAATGGGTTTATATAAAAGAAAAACTAATAAAGTCTTAATCAAAAATATATACGTATATATAACGGTAGTCAAAAAACGTCCATAACTTTTTTATTTTACGAGAAAAGTACCTGAAATGATTCACTGCTGTAGAGCCCATACTTTGGGCACATGGAGGAGATATCCATATTAGAATAATCCAAAAAGAATTTGGGTTCATAGCCTTTTCGTAAAGAGATATGACAGTTTTACTAAATTTTGATTATAAAAGCCGAATTTATTTAAAAAGATTTTTGCGTGCGATTATTTTGAAATTAAAGGTATGGTACCTGTAACATATTAAAGTATTTAATAATAATATTTCCTTTATTTTTAAATATTTTTCTTTAAAGATTATTTGATAATCAATATGTTCTTGTTTTTCCTCATTTGAAATTAGTCATTTTGAATATATTTAAGCAACCACTTGTGCTAATTGTCTCATATTTGTAGAGAATTCTGCACTCGATGGTAGTTTGATATATTTTTCTCGTTGTCCAATCATATTAATTTGATTCACATTTAATATATCAATTTGTTGTTGTATATATTTTCCAGTAATAGGTAATTCATAAAGTTGATATTTAAACATAAATATATCATCAATAGTTGGAATATTTGTTTCATTTATTTCCTTATTAGTATTTGTTTTAAATAATTGAATTTCATTTTGATATTCTTTAATAAGATTTTCTAAACTATGAATAATATCTTCATTATTATCACCTGCTAGTTTTTTTTGTTTTTCTTCACGAAGAAAATAATTAATATATTCAATAACATCATTATTTGTTGGATTTATGGAGTTTTTTATTAAAAATATCGTCAATTGAGCACATATATGACGAAGTATATTTTGTTCATCTCGTAATTGAGAAATTCGTTGATCAATACGTGATAATATTCGTTCTGAATATTGAGATGATTCTTGTTCATCTATTTCTATATAAGATAAATGTTTTTTAAATTCATAAGTTACATGCATATGACTATTCCAATCACAATCACATCGTTTACACATCCCTGAAATAAAAATAATATTATCTATAAATAAATCAACAAATGAGTCATAATTTTTTTTTATTGATATCAATTTTTATTGATTCTCGAATAGTATATTATTGAAATCTGCACCTGCATAAGCTGGTAACGATTTTCCAAAAATGAAATTGTTCAAAACAGTAAAATGCCTTAACAATCAATTTAGAAAAGTTTTTCAATCAGAAATATTTTAAGTTCTTATGTATCGATCGGTATTCTATAGAAAATGCATGCTTTTTGTAAAAACTATATCGAAGATATCGATTCACAAATTTCATGAAGTTATTTGTTGAGTATTCCTAATAGAAATTAAGTTTTTATTTAAATATAACCGTTTAGGATAGACCGATGGTTTTAATATGATCTTGGTTTTATAAAAATTCCCGAAAAAAGACTTTCGCAAATCTGTAGTTTCAGTATGTTGGCTGGCGAAGATGACCACACTCGTGATTAGACATGCACCAGTGCTAGTCAACAGGATACCACTCCAATTAGGGGCTTTGATATGAGCAAAGTTTCATGTGAAAGCTCGAAACTTTAATTTTATAAATTTAGGTTTTTTCTAATCTATATATCCTCTACTTATAGACAAAATTTAGACTCAAAAGCTTTTTGATATCTCGGAAGATTCCCCCATTAGAATTTTTCTTAGCATGATGTTCCGTACATATAGGTAAAACCGGCGTGAACCAGTTGGAACGGTTCCTTCATTAATGTTTGTACACTAACATCGATTGATTGTTGTTGTGCGAACATTAATTGTCATTGTACTTTCTACCCAGTTACCTAACACTAGTGTATATTTAACTCGTGATGGTTTTTGAAAGATGAATTTTCTAGTTTTTATATCGCAAAAACTCATATTGTCTCTAAGGTCACTAGTATACTATCTCACAGTGAAAACGTCGCCATTTTTCGATCAAAAATTGCGTCTCCTGGTGGTTATGCCACTATTCGTTACTTAATGAATTACTTATTTCTTTGTTTGATTTTCAAATATAAAATTTTCTCATCTCGAAAAAGCAAGAAATATTTTACCTGTATTTTTATCCATTGCACTACAATATTTTAATATTGGATTATTAATAACTTCTTGTTCAACTCCTTTTAAATAACAATGTTCATGACATTTAATATTATAATCAATTTTCATTTCATTATTAATTTTAGTTATTTTTGAACATTTTTCACTTGTACAAATTGTACGTGGATAATCAAGTGGAATAACTTCTGCAGTTTTTTGAGGTATTCGATTTAGTTTAATATCTTTTGCTTTCGTTAATACTCGATTTTTATGTTGTTTTGCTAATTGAATATTTTCTTCAATAAGTTTAGCTATTTCACCAATAGGACGTGTTAATTTACGTATAAGTTGTTGAGCTTCATTTAATGATTGCATATCACGAACAGCATGTAAATCACATTTAACAATACGAGCTAACATACGATTTAATTCAGTAATTGATTTATTCCAACTATCAATAAATGCTTGTTTATGTTCATTTAAAAAATTATGTCCAGCTTTACAAACAGCGAGAAAACGAAATGATTCATTATCAAATAAAAATGTATTTTCTTTATCAAATGGTATTTGAATGTGTGCGTTAAGGACTAATTCATCAATAAGAAGTTTTAATTGCCTTGCTGTTGCACCTGGTCTATAAAAACTTGCTCGAGAATTAGTAAAAACAAACATTATATTATCTTTCGCATTAACATGTAAACGTTTAAGTAATTCTTTAATACCATATTTAAAAAGTATATTTAAACGATGTTCATTTGGTTTAAGCATGATAAAAATAGCATTTAAATGTTCATATCGACTTATAAATGCAAGAATATGTTCAAAATTTTTATTATCTTGTTCTACACCACGACAATCACCTATACCTGGGGCATCAATCAAACGAAGATAACGATTACCAATAGAAAATAAATAACTTTTACAACCTTGAGTTTGTGATTTCCCATTATCTTCACAAAGTTCATTAGTATCAGGAGTTCCTACAGTTATTGTTGTTGAAGTAAATGTTTCCTCGTCAGTTACTGAAAAACTTGATGGTATAAGTATTTGCATTTCACCTTGAAGTGCTGCATCAAGATTATCATAAACAAGATAATTAGCAAATGCATTAATAAAGGTAGTTTTCCCAACGCCTGTTTCGCCAAGTAATAATATGTTAATATCTCTCTCAGGATTTGGATTGAATGGTAATTGACCGCGGCGCATCTCTCGAGGTAATTCATAATGTTGTGGCAACTAAAAATCAAAAATAAACTTAGAAATTGTATGAATAAATTAAAAAAACGAAATTAAATATTATGTTTTATTATTTCAATCTTTGATGTGTATCAAATTCATGCGAATCACGTTTGGTTCTGAATGAAAACTAAAAATAACTCGAATGTGATTCATATCTAATTCAGTAGATTACTATAAATTCAGCAGGATAAAACTGAACATGTTTACGTTACTTTAATAATTCTTGGGAATAATTGTAACTTTACCTCACTGCATTTAATATGGCATACTCTTTTACTTCCTAAGCATGTAAAAATGAATCAGTAGACAACAGAAGAATATGATCATAATCTCGTATAAAAGAATGAAATTGATGGAAATATTAGCTGAAGATTTAGTTTACATCGGATTCATAGTATTTTGATGAAAAACTTACATTAAATCTTTCCATTTTTTTAATAATAATTCACGTTGTTTTTGTTTTCGATGACAAATTCGTTGTTCTTCTACTACCTTGCACAGGCGAAATGAGTGTGAAAGACATATAAGACATTGCTTTTATTATATATTTACTTTTTCTTTTTTCGTTGGATGTTGTACTTACATCATCATTTCTATAATAGCGAAAATTTACTTTTCAAAGAGAAAAAAACAATCAGAATATCACACGTGTTACATCGTTATAAAGGTAGGAAATAGATATTTAACTATAAGATTTTTATTAGTATTTTAACAAGACACATATCTTATTAACAAACTACTTTTCATCTTATAACTTCATTTTTATATTTCATCATTGTTGCAGTAAAATAGTTCTATAAAAACCGAAAAATAATTAGGTCATTTTTTTCGTAAATTGTCTAGAGTTGCTACAGAAAGGTCGCATCTATTAAAACAATTTTTTGTATTCTGCTCTTAAGAGTGTGGGTGAGATGAAAAATGTTTTTATGTTTTTTAATTTAGTTTAACAACAACAATGTCTGGTTTTTATATCGTAGAAAGTTTTTTTTTACTCGTATCTGTTATAAACCATAAATAGTCAGCATTTTAACTAACAAAAAATGTGAGTATTACACAAAAAGTAGGAGAAATAAATAGTGTGACATACTCTACTCGAGTTTGTAAGCTCTACTATGGACGTTGACATATTAATAAGAAAAAAAAATACACCTTTTATTATTTTATACCGATCGATTTAGCTCGTCTTACTAGTTGAGTAATTATTGTCTAATTTCTCTGATAAATGTTTGTTCTTCTTTGATTATAATATTTAGAAAAAAGATAAGACAAAACACAAGCAAATGTAACTTAAGATCAAAACAAAACACCACTCATAAGTTGATGTGTTGATTTAGTCTAGCAAAAACAAGAGAATAAAACATAGAAATATAGCTTTTCGGTGATCGATTATTTTGTTTCTTACTTTTTTTATGTTTATTCGAATCTGAACGTAATGAGAGTTATTCGATTATAGAAGTATTGAGACCCTGAATACCAATTGATACTGTCTTAACAATCTGTTTTTCATTTTTTGACTAACAAATGCTCCAAAAACACCCTTTTTTTGGAGATGAAAGCTAAAAGATATGGATTTTCAAATTTGTAAGGTATAGGGATCTCACGCTGTCCTATAAGCATCTCTATTATGTATGATAGAACTCAACATTCACAGAGGTAATTTGTTTGAACATTATCACAATAATTACGAGTTAAATAACATCAGACAAGTTAATGCTTAACCCTTTGGAATCCAATGAGATATATATTTCCCACTTCGAGAATTTTTGAGAATCTTGAAGAAATATTTTCAATAGATATTCGAAACTAGTTGAAACCCGTACAAAATTACACGGATGATAGAATGCATGGAAAACATTAAAAATTACACCGTAGCATGATTTTTAGTCCCATTCCATCCCTCAAAAAAAGTCAATTTTTTCACAAATTTCAAAATTGAGATACATACTTAGGAAGATAGTCCATTTTCAGATCTTCCAGAAACGACATGGTTCTTTATCCAAAATCTTCTTTTCAGCTAAATTTTGATGCTTTCTGTACTCAGCTCCATTCGAAAAAACAAAATCTTCTTCGTTTTTTTGTCGAAGAATTCGTTTTGATGGAAAGAGCATGTCAAGATGTAGGGTAATACAGAGTTCCTTCTGTAAATTGAAGTTTATCTTTATTATGTACACAGACCTCTCTATAACTGGATGCCGATTTTTGGATCAATGAACTTGTGGTTTCTTTTCTTCGCTAAAAAAGTGAAATTTCAAAGAAAGGCTCTGTGGTGCCCTGCATTCTGATATACTCTCTCTAGCAAAAACAAAATAAAACATTTACCAGAAACCTGGATCAAGAAATATTGGATGCAAAGTGAGCTACTTTTGACTCTTGTTTGGTGAATATCTCATTCAAAAGTCGTGGGATAGGGCTGAAAACTTTATTATAGCCTCACCACCAGAGTCCGAACGTATCTTGAAAATTTTTAGCAAATATACCTCGGTAAAAAAAATTCAAGTCTTAAAGGTTTAAATAGAAAATAGTATAAAAGATAGATCGAATTACTTATGAAATCGATATAGTAATATATATTCGTTAGTAATCTATCATTTATTAAGTAGAATCCTTCAGAAGTAAAATACCAATTGATCAATTTCAAAAAATAAAAGCAACTACTATTTTTTGTCTAATAATTATCTTCAATATACAGTAAACACTATTTCGTCTTAGTACTACTCATGCAACTTAATGTAATTGATAGTTCACTTAGCCTTGTGTGTGGATAAAACGTATTACCGAATTGTTCAATTGCAAAGTGCATAACTTATACAAAAGTTTTCATGAAATGTTAAAACAAATACGATAATCTTTTGATTAAAAATCGATTAAAATCTGAAACGCCTAAAACGATTTTCATTTTCCATATCAATTAAGCAAACTTAAAAATCAATGAGATCTATCTTTGGAGCTGAAAAGTTAGGTTTTAATCAGATTAAAAAATAGAATTGTTTTCTAAGATAGAGGAATTTTCATGAAAAAGAAAGCCTGTTTCTAGACATGATATATATTGATGTCAGATTTTGCAACTAAGTATACAAATCAAGAATCTCTGTGAGTAAAAGTATGAGTCAAGATCAACATATATTTTTGAAAACTTTCATAGAAGTTTATTCATTTTTTAAAATATTTGTGATCAGTGTTCAGTACTGAGTTAATTCAAATATACTACGAGTTTTTCTTGTCGAGAATTTCAGCCCCGATTTCTCAGGATGACAGATTAAAAAACGAATTCAGTCGAAAAGTGATTTGAACATTTGAAAACAAGTTTGAAGATTGTAAAATACTAAATAATAGAAAGGGCATTCTAGCAGAATTAATTTTTCAACCTGTCCTTCTGAAGAGTTAGAAGCGAAGTTTTCGATAAAACACAAATTTTATGATAGGAGTTGAAACATGTATGAGTCGACTCAGTTTTTGATGCTGATTCCAAATATCTAAAATTAAATAAATATACTTCTATGGTAGTTTTCAGAAATAGAAAGTGATTTTTCAAAAATCTTCTATAAAATCAAATTTTGATTTTCTTCCAAGAAAAGATTTTCAGTCTCGACTATCCATTGCTGAAAATTACAAGTTTCTACCTTATATCTATCGAAAGTTACTCAGAAAACATTCAAATGCTTTGATTTTTGATAGTGACAACAGTTATAATGCAAATACATTGAACGAATTGTGTTGATTGTAGTACAAATATATGATCATAGCTCTGCATGGGAAAATGAGTTTTATTAATGAATATATTTAAAAAAAGTGTATAGAAAAATCTTTACAGAACGAATTAGAGTTCATTGTAATGTCGTATGATCTACATACTAAAATCTTTTAATCAGAAACGAAGTCCAACGCCATCTGTAAATTGAAAAAAATTTGTAAAAGAAATAGTTTAGTTATTTAATTCTTCTGCTGAAAACTATGATAACGTTCAATATTTATTTTGAATGGTATTTCTGTTTTGTTAATGTTAATTGTTATGTCTAGAATGAGTGCTTCTCGGGCATCATTTGGCAACCTTTCAATTAAAGATGGTTATATATATCGTAAAGCTATCAATGGATCTGGTATTGTTGGCTCTTATTATGATGCTAGAAAAGATGCCATCGTTGGCAATGTACAATCAACGAAACCATTAATTACCAAATCTTCATACAAGCCGCCCAGTTGTGACTTGATAAAAGGTGATAATCCCAAATGTAAAGACTTACTCCATCTAATTGGCATCGATGGAGAATTATGGTTGAGTTTAACCTTTAATATAGTACCAGCAACGGGAATAGCTTCATTTGTCAATTCTTCGTTCCCGATGGATCAAAATACTCGAATTCTTTATTATCACTATTCATACGAAGAAAAATCTATTTCTAATCAAAAAAACTCAGCTGTAACAAGTATTGAAAAAAATATACCTGATATTATTGCAACCCATATTATTACGGCAGTCAAGTTAGGTATAGAAATTTTGATTGTGCTACAATTACCTCCTGGTGATCAAAATGATCTTGATCGTTTACTCGAAAAAATAAAGAAAGATTTACCTATTAAAAAAATTGAACTAACAAAAGATGAAAAATATTTACTACAGAGGATTGATTCGACAAAAGTGTTTTCTAATATACCTGATCTAGCTGAGATGACAATATTAAATGACATTTTTGAAAAACTAAACTCAATTAAACCACATACATTTAAGCATCGTCCATTAGAGTATGTTCTTCGACCAATCCAATGGTTTTATTCTTCTTATTCTACGACAAAGGCTACATATGTTCCAATTAAAACACAAATTCTTGAAATACTTAAACAATATCATTCTATATTATGGATAAGAATACAACAGCTACAGTCATCCATCAATCCAGAAATAAAACAGTTAATGAAAACATATCTTCCTCCACAATTGAAAGAAATTCAACACCAAATTGGAGAAGCAGAAAAATTACATTTACTTACTATTGAACCAATTCATGATTTATTGTTAAAAATTCGAAATGGAACAGTTCAACAAGATGTAGCAACTGAAAAGTTTATTGATGACACTATGACACCATTCCGAAATAGGTTAGATTTTATTAAGAAAAATCATCAGATTTTAATTGATAAAGCAGAACTAATCAATGAGTTTCGTGAGCGTAATATTCAATATTTGAATATGGGACAATTTTCGATACGAAACGAAGATGATATAAAGACAATTTTAGAAAAAATATTAAAAGGAAGCAAAGAGAACATATTTTTCTGTTGTACTGATGATTTACGAGAGGAAAATTCGTTAAAATGGAAGGACACCATCAAAGAACTTCTTTATAGTCGAAAAAAAAATTCTCCGGTCACTCTGGTATATGCTGACCTATCTTATAATTCATTTCATCTACCAGACATGAAATTATTGTCTCTTCAGCCAACAGATGCTAATCCAAGTCAGTCGGAATCGTTAATGTTACCCAAACAACAAACTTTAGGAACTGTATCAACAAGAAAAGAACAGCCGCGAGATATCAAAGAATCGTCTGATCCTTCAAGTTCATCCAAATCAGTATCGAGAGAAAGCATATCTTTAAGAACCGAGCAACTTAATTATGCGGATAGACAGGTTGATGCATTGAGATCGTCAACTCCAAAAGCAGCTTCACCAAGAACTAAGCAGTCTACAAATATCGAAGAATCTTTAAACTCATCAACAGATCAAACAAATAAAGCAAATGCATCCGACAATACCTTGAGCTTCCCATCAACACTATCATCAGAAAATGAGCCAAATGATGCTGAAAAATCATTTAATCAATCAAGATCAATTAAATCATCTACTATGAAAAGTACAATTTCATCAGATGTAAAATCTAATCGTACTGAAAAGCAAACCAGTCTAATAAGATCGCCTCCAACACCTACTTCAGAAACCGTATCACCAATAAAAAAGTATCGACCTGATTCGGAACACTTGTCAAATATTGATTATACAAATATTCTTCTTCTTGGTGAATCTGGTGTCGGAAAATCAACATTCATAAATGCACTTGTTAATTACCTTCAATTTAAAACATTTGAACAAGCTCATTCTGAAAATCCATTATTTGTTATTCCTGTTTCATTTATAATGACAATTGATGATAATTTTCAAGAAAAAATTATTAAATATGGAGATTTTGATTCTAATGAAGATCATAATAATCTTGGTCAATCTGTGACTCAGTATTGCAAATCATATTTATTCAAGATTAATAATAAAATAAAATTAAGAATAATCGATACTCCTGGAATGGGAGATACAAGAGGGATTGAACAAGATGATTTAAATATTAAGAATATTTTATCATTTATTAATAATCTTTCACATTTAAATGCAATTTGTATTCTTCTTAAACCAAATGAATCAAGACTTAATATTGTTCTTCGATCATATTTTACTCGTCTAATTGATTTTCTTGGTCCAAATGCACAAAATAATATTATCTTTTGTTTTACGAATACTCGATCGACATTTTTTACACCTGGAAATACAGGTCCTTTACTTAAACAAATGATTAATAAATTACCAAACAAAGATATTCCATTTAAAAAAACAAATACATTCTGTTTTGATAATGAATCATTTCGATATTTAATTGCTCGAAAAAATGGAATTGATTTTGATGAATATCTAAAACAAGAATATGAAAATAGTTGGATAAAATCAGTAAAAGAATCAAATCGTTTTGTTGAATTTATTTTAAATGAAATGAAGCCTTATTATCAATCTGAATGGAAATCAATTGAACATGCACAATTCAAAATCAATCAAATTATTCGTCCTTCATTAGAAACAATGAGAAATATTTTAAGAAATATTATTTTATTAAAACAAAATTCACCAAAATATGTCATCAATTTATATCCTATTCATATCTCTCAATCATCATATATCTGTTATAAATGTCAACGCACTCCTAAACGATATAGTCAGTTTTGGATTTTACCAGATGATCCACATAGTTTTTCCGATAAATGTCAAAAATGCGACTGCCCTCAACAAGAACATATTCAAGTTGATTATGAACTTAAATATGAAATTTCTCAATACGAGGGTACATCGTCTAATACACATATGAGGTCAAAGTTAGAGCAATTTCAAGAGACGATTCTTAAATTTGGTGAATTTTATGGTTATATTGTTGATATTTCAAAACAAAATGATCCTATGTTGGCAGCTCTCAATCAAATGATTATTGAAGAAAATCAAATTTGTCGAGAAAAAGGTTCAGAATGTCTTAATAATAAGTTATGCAAAATATTGACTGAATTTACAAAAGAATATGAAAAAAAGCAGAAGATATCAATGTCAAGCAAGGAGCCTATTGATTTATCTAATATCTATGAAGAAATTGAGAAACTAAAGGAAATTGACGAAATCGAGAAGCAAATGCATGTGATTAAACAATCACAAGAGAAATATACGGAACAAAACGAAAAACAAGTTTTATGAATATTTGAGTTAAATTGTCATTAAGACATAAAAAAAATCATTATTTTTTGATGTGAAACATAATGATGCACTTTAATCAAGAACAGAACTATTTAAGATAACGTTTTGAATAAATTAATTTTCTATTTTTTAATAAAGTTTTTTTATTTATATATTCGATAGAAGAAACTTTCATCATTCTATAATCCTGTCGTTTAACTGTTGTCATCTCTTCTAACTAACTAATAGCACATATAAAATTTATTTTAATTATGGCTTCTGGATCCAACCGAAGCCAGAGCTATTTCGGAGAGGAAAGCATTGTAACGAATCCTTATGATTCCGAACAAATGCACTAACGAAAATCAGCTCAGAAAAACACTGAATACGGACCGTAAATACTTAGAAAAACAATCGTATCTTATGAAAACCGATCCGAGAAGCAAGCATATCCCGAGGGATTATTGGCAAAAGCGGATCAACTGAAGCCATCTTCTCCAATGATGCACCAATCCCACAAATGAATCCGATAGGAATTTATCAGAACCGGCCGAATTCTATAAGAATGTCATCGGAAGCTGTAAAACGGAATTGGATAGGGATTCTGTTGGACAGTAGATACGATCATCTCCGAGTGTTGAGATTGAGTACTAATTAGATGAGTACTGCTTTGTTGAATATCAATGAGGTGTATGAAGACCAAAAAGTGAACTCCTCATCTGGAGATTAGATGTCAAGCTCACTTTTTCAAGTGTACTTTGAACAACTTACTCGTGAGATGTATAACTAGAAAATGACTGTACGAGTGAATTGACATCTTTATATATATATGTCTGTGGCCACTCATCCACATCACATTGGCGGACGTTTATGTAATCCAAACCACACATATTAAATCGGTTTGTCGGATCATATCACTAATTGGGCTGGATCTGACCGTTGGATCCGTAAATGATTCTATTACGTGGATTTCCGTCGTCAAGAAAAGTGAGCTCCAAACAATATAAACTCTAAATTTGGAGCTTAGTGACGTTCTCATGTTTTATCAAGTATTATTTAAAATTATAGTTTTGTCTAAAAAGTTGATAGTTTAGCACACAATAAATGTATTCTGAAATTGGAATTACCATTTCCACAACAGAGCAAAAATACTCATTACCCAAAAGTGTCATTCCTAAAACAGAATATAATTGTTCTGTTTTGGGAATGCCACTTCTGATTTCTGAACAAATTGATTGTGTATTAAATTATAATTTCTTTTGAACAGCTCTATAATTTCAAATATCATTATGTAAAATATAGATGCGTAACTGAGCTCCAAATTTGGAGTTTTCATGTGAAGCTTACTCTTTTTGATCGATTTCCATCGGATTCATAAAGCTGAGAACGAGTACGATGAGCAATGATTGATTTTACACTCAGGAATTGAGAGATATTAAGCAGAACACGCGGATAGGGACTGGTGCAGAAATCTTGGGGAGAATATCTGCAGGAAACCAGTTCAGATCCCATCGTTTCCCTTGGAAACCTAAAAACCTGAGTTGCAAACGGATGTCAGAAGATTTTTCTGCAGACTTCCGATTCGGTTCCGATCGAATATGACGGGAAAAGGCGCGGAAAAATTCCATAAAATTCCAGCCTAGAATACTGCTTCCGTGAAATCTTCGGAATAAACCGAAATAGACCGTTTTCTTGCTGTATTCTTCGACCTGGGTTCTATTTCGAACTCATCTTCATAGGTCGTTCGGTTATAAAAAGGAGCCTGACCTTTCTATGATGTCTTCAGTTAAATCTAATGCTACCATTTATTAGAATTTGAATAGAAAAATCTCCGCTTAATTCCTAAACTTAGAAAACTGATGCAAACTCTGAATTTATTATATTTCTATAGGATAGAGTCGTACGACCTTAATCAACAGTTAAACAGTTCGTTTTCTTTGATGTATCTCATTGATACAAACGTTAGAAATATTAGTCATTTTTAATTTCGAAAACTAGAAGAATATAGTCAAATGATTGTTATCAGAAAAAACCAACAAAATTTTTTTTTCTGACAAGCACATATAGATTTTAGAAATAATAAAGGTTGTTTGTTTACAACGAATATAAAAACATAAGAAGTGATATTTATTATCTATTGTTTATTTGATATTTATACCAAATTAAACACTTTCATTGTTATTCTTATTGAAAATTTTCCTATTCGATTCATAGTCAGTGTAAATTATTTATCGCTTATTTTTTTCATTGATTTACACAGTAATTATGTTAAATAATGATTGCACTAGATCGACTGATCACGTTTTGCAACTTCAACTTTCATTTACTTAATATGCATTGCGTTAAAAACGAAAATGAAATATACCAAAAGATACATTGTAAGAACCTTTACAACTTGAAAGCAACAATTATAAAAAAATGAAATAAGTAGAAATAATAAATTTATCTTGTATCAAATAAAATTTTGCTTTCTCATAGTCGAAATTTTATCACTAAAGAACTTTCCACATTGATATTTCTTCCATATTTGTTCAAACTTGTCTTTTGAAAATTTCAATAATGCATTATCGAAATTCGATATGAAAAGATTGGATGCAGATAATGCCCAATCATAAGTAAAGCATAAGCAAATATATACAAAATATTTTTCTTTACTTCTGAATCATAGATTTTATTTAGCCTTGTAAATTTTTGTTTTCTTTCGTTTACGCACTTCGTGTAGTTAATTTATTGGGATGAAATTCTCGTGCAATAAATACACGTGTTTTTTTCTTCCTTTCTTATTTTATCTAAACTAATATTTCTACAATACTTGAAAGTTATAATAAAGAAATGAAACTGTAAAACCTACTTGTGTTGCACACTCGTGAAGATAAATTATCCACACTATAAAAGTAAGACTGTTGTATGTTTTTTTTTATAATTATAATTGTCTGAAAAGACTGCAGGATATACAAATAAGTTGACATGATTGTTGAAAATTTTTTACTAATTCATATGAGTATGAAGATCGTTGCACATTTAATGATTTATAATCCAGATTGATTCAAACGACACTTTTTCTTACTATAGAATATTTTAATATTGAAAAGCTGATTCATAGAAAATGTTCTATACCTTGGAAATTTCTAATTTGAGTTAGAACGGGCGGTTATTCTTTAATCAACTTTTCGTCTTACAATTAGTCAAGAAGTCTCCTTTGTTTTCATCAAATTTAATTAATAGAATAGAAACAGAATACATAATATTGTTTCCTCGACTGTAGTGAGGGTCCTATAAAAAAAAATAGTTTGCTCATGGGTTTGTGTCAGAATCAAAGGTCAAAAGAACATTATCTTAGGAAACTGCAAGCCCACACTATAAACATGCCCATAAGCCCTCAAGCGCCATACTATAGGAATACCCATGTAGAGAAACAGGCGAGGGGAGAATACAGAACCGTTCGTTGAGCTGTGAATATTGCCATTATTGTAAGGGTGAAACATGGGGTTGTTCTGGCCAATTAAAGATTGTCATAGTTATGCTAAAATGCGCCTCGAACACTATGATGTATTACCAATATAATATTGAAGAAACAAGGGAGTGGGGAGTGAATTTATGGGTACCACTGATATTTAATACTAGTGGTCCTCAAGGTACTTCCGGCATACAGTATCTAAGGTGGCAAGGGTACACCCGATATATAGTAGTGAAGGAGTCAAGGGTACCACAATATATAGTACGCTATGACCTATAGGTACCTACGGTGTATAGTAGTAAAAGCCCCAAGAGTATGCCCGATCTATAGTAGTCGATTTTCTGTATTCAGTCAGCAGGAGCAATGATAACATGATGACTCAAATTTAAAATACATTTGGTATTTACTTTACAAAAGTAAATAGTCAATAATTTATTTACTTTACTTTGGTAAAGTAAAAGTAATGTGCCACCTCTAAGGGGTACTCATAGGTCCTCAAGTGCTATATCGTGCTCGTGTAGATGGATCTTGATGTACTATTTTTTGGAGATGCCCATTGCTCCTCTCGTTAGATATTGTTTGGGTGTCCTTATGTATTCAATCTTGTTTTATGGAAGCACTACTGGATGCTGAAGCTCAATATCGCAGGTAAAGCTGTAGGCTGCGACGTTATGAAAATCGGTGGGAATATTATAGTGGAGTATATTTGGCCATATTGAAGAGTGAATTGGCTCATCTCAGATTCTGTGGTTGTGAAATACGTATCTAAATGGTAGAGAATCTGGTACACTTAAGATACGTAGTTGATCATCTGCATTCACGTTACTGGTTTGTGAACAGTTTGATAAGCGGTGACCGGACAGAATGTCGCAAGACAAATCGTCGCGGACAAATCGTCGCATGGACAAATCGTCGCAAGACAATTCGTTGCAAGACAAATCGTCGCGGACAAATCGTCGCGGACAAATCGTTACAAAAAAATCGTCGTGCGGACAAATCGTCGCATGGACAAATCGTTGCACGGACAAATCGTCGCAAGGACAAATCGTCGCATAGACAAATCGCTGCAATAATAAAATACAATATTTCATAACGCTACATTGTTATTTCTCAGAAAATATTTTTCTGAAATAATGTATAAATGAACAAAAAATCATTTGTTTCCTGCTATAAAGTAACTTGAAAGAACTGAAGCCGACGGTGCTACTAATTAAGTTTTGTCCATGCAACGATGTGTCCGTGCAACGATTTGTCCATGCGACGATTTGTCCCTGCAACGATTTGTCCGTGCGACGATTTGTCCATGCAACGATGTGTCTGTGCAACGATTTGTCCATGCGACGATTTGTCCCTGCAACGATTTGTCCGTGCGACGATTTGTCCGCAACGATATGTCCGCGACGTTTTGTCCTGCAAAGAATTGTCTTGCAACGATTTGTCCATGCGACGATTTGTCTTGCGACATTCTGTCCTAGCGCCTGATAAGCATTTATCTGTGGCGAATTAATTTTGTTCTCTAAGGTACACATATTGGTTGGATTTAAGTGGGAGGTGCCGAGGTTTTTGGTTGTGAACACAGATAAACATATTCGGTCAGATTAAGAGTTTGATTGTTTTTTTTTTATTATCAATTATGTGCATGATAAAAGTATAGAAACTGATACAAATGCAAATGTGTGGTGTTATCAGTAGCTGTGTCGATAAGATGCACTAATATATAAATACTTTCAACGTTTCAGTCGAGGGTTAAGCGAATCACAGGGACGAGCGTTACTTGTTTTGTTCTGTATACAAATCTTTGCTATAATTGAACAAGATTATTCACAATATTTTTGTTTCAAATAACAATTAAATTTCTTGATTTATATCGAAAGGATTTAGTAACGATAAAACTATCGAAGTTTTTTTCAAATCACTGTAAATCGCTAAAAATTCATTTACTTTTATCTCATTTAACAGAATGGAAGGTTTCTTATTGAAAATATGATAAAGGATTTTTCAAAAAGGTTCTAATCTCATTTTAGTGTATCGTCTAGTGAAAATCAATAATAAAAGTAAACAATAATCATAATTTATTGAAAGGTCTTTAGATCGTTAAATACACGATTCAATGTTTTATTCATTAGATTATTAGGCTTTTGTTTGATACTAGTTTTTATTAATTATATATTTACTAATTCCAGATTTAGAATGGCTAATCCTAATGTCACATCACAGAACATTTCTCCTAGACCAAAAACTGAATCACAATCTGTCCAAACTTCTCAAACATCAATAATGGGCTATTATTTACCTCGCATAGCTACTGATCAATTGATTGTTCTGGGCTCCTTTTACGATGCATTGACTGATCGTACGTTTGACAAATTATCATTAGGTGAAACTCCAATAATTAAAATTTCACCGAAAAAACCTGTTCATTGTACTATAATGATGAACAACGATATATCTGTTCCGAACAATCTATTCTACACAATTGGTCTCTTTGAAGAAATGCAACTGAATCTGGCTTTAAATGTTGCATCTGCACAAGGCATGTCTTTAATGCTTAATTATTTGTTTCCAAAAAGTTTAAATACTCGATTTCTCTATTATTACTACCGAAGTAGAACAGAATGGATTTCTCATCAACAACACCGAGTCACACAAAACATACCCAAAGATATACTTGATATTACAGCCACACACATTATTTCTGGCATTACTTTTGGAATTCAATGTTTTGTCATACTCGATCTAACTTCTACTGATGAAACAAATTTTGATGATTTACTTGAACAAATAAGGTCACAATTAATTGATAATAAGTTCGAATTAACCGAAACTCAAAAAAAATTACTTAATCAAATAAAGTTAACAAAGATTTTCTCTAATACACCTGATTTATTAAAAGCAGAAACATTAGGTGACTTTTGTCAAAAAATAATCGAAATAAAATCAAGTGACCATCATCATCTTCCATTAGAATATAATATTCGTCCGATTAAATGGTTTTATCCATCTTATCCTGAGGAGAAAGCAAAATATATTCCACTTGAAAGAAACACAATCCTGATACTCAAGCACTATTTATTTTCATTGTCATCTACAAAACAAGAATTAAAACAGCCATGTGATTCAAATTTAGATAAGTTATTAAAAAAAACTCTCCAACAACATTGTGATGAAGTTGAACAATATCAAAAGATACAAGAGATATATCCTGATGAAATTCAACGAATTCGTAATTTGATTTTTAAAATTCATAACGGCACGCTGCATCAAGATAAAATCGGTGAATTTCTTACTAATCAATACAGGAAATCATTGCAAAATCATATTAATGTTGCATCCAATAGTACATTATCTTCACATGAAGACAAAGCAGTTACTAATGATTTAAAACAACAAAATGTCAATTCCGAGAATTCAAAAGAGATTTGTATTAAAAAAGCTGATGATTCAAATATTGTTTCGCAAAAACAAACGGAAAAGACCTATGAAAGTATAGATTTTTGCCTTAATAATGATGAAAGAAGGCTAAACTCTACTACACTCAATCATCTGGAAGAAGAGAAAACAAACACTACACTGAATATTGATCCTACGAATTTCTCTAATAACTCATTCAATCTTCCAAAAGAGAACACATTGACCTTAAAATCATCAGACAATGTGGATGAAAATTTCGAAAAGATCAACTCACCAACTTCCCTAACTATCTCATCAAAAGATCCATCTAAAAATGTTGAACAATCACTGAATCAACAAAAAACATCAATATCCTCAATGGAAGATAACACATTCTTATCAGAAAAACAACTTCCATGTGAACAAACAACAACAAATGTAACTCCAAAATTTATTGAACAAATTGAGGAACAATCGAACAACTTCGATAATCAACTCAACTCATCATTGACGGAACAAGTTAACGATATAACAGAGAAATACGATACATCAAAACTAACAACAGGCGAAACTACTCTTCAAACAAATGAACAAGTCACAAACATTGCAGAGCTATTCAATTCATCAAAACTTTCAAATTCAGAGGACACATCTTCATCAAACAAACAATCGAATAATCTAAACGAGAAAAATGAAATATTAAAATCATCGAAAGAATCAGATTCCGAAGATTTGTCAAAT
>JAJEKB010021741.1:463980-478273 GCA_022393335.1 Macrotrachela quadricornifera | reverse complement strand
TCCCACGAAGGTCATCTTTTTCATCGTTCTGTCATATAACATCAATGGCACTGCTTGCCTCTTTTGTTCTATACATTACTGGAGCTAACAACCTCGGTGATATTTCACTGCAAAGAAAAATATTCGCAGTATCTCATACAATCATAAAAACTTTTACTTGTTCACTACTCCAAGTATTAATCAGTTTTATCAAAGATAAAAAGTTTGAGGTGCATACCTAAAGAAGACATCTTACCGAAAAATATTCAGGACAAAAAATATTCGATATTTTTTTTCTCTACAATCGTAGAGAGATCTCTTATATGTTGATAAGCCATATAATGTAGCAAGCCTGTCTCATGCAGACATTCTTTGTGCTTCTCATGTTGTAATTTAGATATTTTTATGATTTCATCGATACCAACTCGCATTTTTTATGAGTTCTTCACTCAGAATCGAAACACATTTTATGTCTTTGATTACTCATATGTCTTTTAAACTGAATTAAAAAAATTTTTTTGCTCCTAGTTTCAAACTTTAGTAGCGTTTCATCGAAGAAGCATTTTGCTGGGCACACGTTCATATTTCCGTCAAGACGCAACTTTCTTCATTAACTGCTTATCTACACCAACTAGATTACTTTTTACACTCATGTCAATATTTTTTGAATATAAACATGTCCAGGCGCGATTCAAAATTGAATTGTGTTTGAACGCAACTTTAAAAAGTTTTTAAATCGCGACTGAGCGCGTTTAAAGAATGCCTTAAATCGAATCTAGACGCGTTTTCACAAATGCAATACATTGGCAGATGTGCCCCTGGAACACGTTTTATCGAGTGTGTTAATTAGAAGCGCGCACCAGAGGACACATAACTTCTTTTAAATATTAAATATGATTCTAACGAATGAAGCGACGGGGATATGTGCCAACATGTATTAAACAAAATTTAAAACGCATGTGGATGCGTTTATTTATATTAATGTCTTCAAACTGTAAACATTCTTTATATGCATTCAAGAAAAACAATACTGAGTGCATTTACGTGCGTTTCCACCATGTTTCAATACAAAAATGTGCCAGAACGCCCACATTTACAACAAAAACACATCTATCTGCATTTAAAATGCGTTTCATGATTACATGGTGGCATAGCATTAAAAAATTGTCCTCTCTATTTTTAACCTATCAGCAAGGGTCTTATCAAAAATGTTGAGCCTACCCTAGATTCAAAACGTTCCGCCGCCTATGTCTATGAATATTAACTATCTACGTACCTATCTATTCGAACATATATTCATATGACAATTAATTTTATTACACATCACTCTAACTATTATCTAGTATTTTATACTGACCAAATATTTTGTTGTCTTATACTTTTCGACTCTCATATATTAATCTAATAATAGACCAATGTGATTATGGTGCATAGATTCACATGCTTGTTGAAGATCAAATTTGCAATTATTTTACATGAAATTTAATATCCATTTTTTCTATTACTTTAAGTTATTATTCTCAAATAAAAACCCTTCAAAATAATCTCCTTAGGATTAAAGGATGAAATACGATACAACCATCAAATTGAAAGGATGGTAATATTATTAGTAGCGATAAGAAAAAAATATGCACATATGTTCGAAAATACATCATATAACTGGATGTAGAATGTCACTTTTGTGTTCCGTTCCTAAGAACGGAGAACATAAGATATATTTTGGTTTTTGAGCTTACTGCTCATATAATACCTTTACAATCGAACTTAAACTAGGAAGACTACATCTTCGATGTTACCCTTGAATTTTTATGATGATTGATATAAAAAAAAGCAATTTGAAATTTTTCTTCCACACGTGAAAAAGTGCCACTCTAGAGGTGTAACCAATGGTTAAGTGAGTTGGTCATGGTTCAAAAAGATGCTTGTAGAGATGTTTTATTAGTATGAAACTACATTATAGTTAGTATATCCCATGAAAACATTATAATAAATGATACATAATACACAGTATTATAATAGAATAGTAACAGAGAAATCATAATGATAAATCACAAAACGAATACCACGAGTAGGCAAATATATCATGATCATAGAGAAGCATGAAATAACGCAATGTATCTGAAGCAAGTGATGATCTGTGCTTGCATTGAATGTATCCCGATATACTAAACAATGATTCAGTTGGAACAGATGAAGCTGGATGAATATTGTATGAACGTACAAGAGTTATCATATTAATAAGCATTCCAAAATTCTTCGACAATTTTACAACCTTGAACTCTGTCTAAATATTAGCTAGAAAAAGATCTAATGAATTGTTCAATCGTTGTTGTGATGCATTTTTCGTAGCAGTATTACGATTTTGTCCAGCTGCACTAATTAAATTGAGTTTTTACGAAATAAATTCTTCAGCCACGCTAATGGCACCTTCTTTCATTCGTCGAAATATATGAAGATTAAGATACTCTGCTATCTGTACAAAACTCAAATATTAGGATAAATGAAAACGATTAAACAAATAGTTGAAGAAGTGAATAAGGAGAGCATTGTACTAATAATGAATGTGTAAGGAACAAAAAAAATATAAACTGAAAAAACAATATACGACTGTTGCATTGCTTTGCTCAGTTGGTGACTTGTTATTGAAATGTTTAATAACAGCATTGAAGAGAAGTTTTTTTTATAGTATCCATGAATAATATTTGGTAATATTTTCCTAACAAAATGGTTCATGCTTTATCCGTAAATACAAGTTTTTTTTAAATGCATAACAATCGATGAAGTATATGATAATAGAAGTTTCATTTCACTTTACAATCGGTTATTAATCCAGCAAGGATACACGTGAATAAAGTTAGCACCTGATTCGTGTTTTTACTGTTCGGACTGGCTCCTGTACTTGAGTTATATTTAATTCAATTTCAGTTAGGTGCACAATTTTACTGTGAATTTGATGATATAAAGATCAAAAAGGATCATCGAGCAAAAAAAGTGGTACTTGATCAAAAAATACTGTATTTTTCAAACATTTTTAATCAGTATTTCGTGTCTGGATCCGCAGTATCACTTGAGTTAGATCTAAAGCTGGTCAAGTTAGATTCAGTGTGAAATTCTGCATCAAATGGTATCAATTTAGTGTGAGATCATTGGGAAAAAAATTTCTCATTTCACCCAGTACATCCTTAGACTGACCTCTCACCCTCACCCTCGAATACAGGAGCGAATACAGGTAGTAAAAACACGAATCTAATACTAACGTTATCCAGCGTTTAAAAGAAAGAGCATTGATAAATGTTGCTGACGGAGTTATGTCATTACCATCCTGATTCTTTGTCATTCTATTACTATAATTAGCATTTAACTACTTTAGATTTTGATTGAAGTATTCTATTCCTAGTTTGACGGGATTTTCATTATCTTAAAGTTGATGTTGAAGGTTCAGAAGAAAACGAAGATGCACGAGACAACTACTGATCAGTAGATGAAGTATTCATTATTTTAAATTATAAGAATTAATAACAAAACAACGAAAGATAAATAAAGGTAAAAGAAAATAAACTAATTTTTATATAGATCTGGATTAAGGGAAAGGAGAGAGCATAACAGAATAAAGTTCAAATTTATGAAAAATTTGTACTAAGTTTTAAAAATACTTCCATTATTTTTCAAACTGTAATTAAATAGGTGTCAATAGTGAATGCAAGCTCTTGAAATCTTATAAGTGAGCAATGAAGGACGGGAAACGCTGGCACGATTACCCGATAGTTCATATAACGTGAGGATTCGATAAGATTCATTCACGAACAGTTGCAATGAATATCAGTGTTTAAACTAACAATATATACATTCTTTTTATGCTTAGTCTTAGTTAATAGGATTGAGCGGAGTCACTGTATTCGAATTCTTTTGTCATAATTAGTCCATGATTAAATACAGCATTGACAAATTATTGAAATCGTATGATTTATTATTCATAGATGTATGCAAAAGAAGATATATCTAATTAAGTGTAAAAAAAAAACTACCGATAGTGTTCTATTTCATATTGTAATAAAGATGGAATCAAAAAAGTTTTTTATATTTCAAAATTTCCGGTGGTTTGGTAGCAAGTCCTTTCATGACTTCGGCAGCTTGTTTAAAGTGTTCCGTTTGAAAATGCAGTTGTAAAGCCTCTTCATTTTTCCACTCTTCGACAAACGTAAAGTGTGTTTCATCCGATAAGTTTTGATTCAGCTCATACTTAATACAGCCAGGTTCAGTACGAGTACCTTCTACCAATTTTTGAAAGGTAGGAAGAAGATTTTCCATTTGATCAGCTCGACCATAGACATTAGCGACGACAACGACGACTGATGAAGTCATTTCTGATTTGTATCGAGTTTGTTACACTCACAAAATTCGTGATATATGTTGTTTTCTTTAAATCTGAAACGAAAGACATTTGACAAGATTTTGTATCTCCTCGTTAATAGGTAGATATGATTCAGAAGTTGTTAAAGAAAAATGGAGATCAATTAATTTAGATAGACAATGTAATATCCTGGCATAATGAATATGATAAGTCTGTACGTGTCACGAAGTTAACGAGTCATCATATTATCTATCAATGGTAAATATTCTATATCAAAATGTATCATAGGTAAGTACCTCTATAACTTTGAAGGATAAACGAGAAATTAGATCGAAGGAACTTTGTACATATATCAGAAGAGACTTATTGAAGGCTGAACTCTCCATATCTATTCAAAGTAAATTGTTAACTATTGTTTTTAGTTCTTTAAGACCTTTCTCCTTAACAATCAATTTCATAGTCAAGGACATTTAAATGATCTGAAATTTTCAGCTCTATATCATAATTTTCGACAGAGATATGAACCAAACAAGAATCACAAATACCTCATTTGTCAATCCATTTTTCCTTATCTAGGTTCTTAAAAATGGTAGTCTATTTATGTTTTCCAGATATAATAAAAAAAAAAGATCCTGTGTTGCATTGCATCTTGAACACTCTTTCAAACAGAAAAAATATATAAACATATTGAATAAACTTGGACAGAGTAAATTGAATTGCGTGGTCAGGAAAGCCTAAATTGAGGAAAAATAAAAGACATTTTTGGTTTTTTTCTGAAAAATTTCTGTTTTCTTTAGAAGTAGATATTAAAACCCATCAAAAACTTTGCTTCAAAACAGAGTAACGATTTTAAAATCATATACTTTTCAAAAAATCTGAAGTCGGGTTATCTTATCGTGCATTTATCTTAATTTTGAAATTTTTGATGAAAATTGTCATATTTTTAGGGGAGAAGACCTTCACAAAAAATTATTGTCTGTTTGCGTTCTCTTATCTGAACTAAAATGTTAGTAGGCATATTTTCTTTTTGTTTAAAGTTTTTGCATTCATAACCTAAAATAGTCTACTCCAACTACAAAAAAGGTTTAAGAATAAATTTTTAATGTGTTATCTAAGAAAATCAAAGTAGGCCGATTTTATGATTTACTAACAAGATGCTGATTGAGTGCGTATTAATCAGTTCTCTAAAGTTTTACTGACTAACCGTGATCGTAATATTTCACATTGTAATAAACCATTGATATGGGAATGTAATTAAAAATAGAAAAGTAACTCAAAGGCATATGACGGATAGTGTCTCTTACAAGATTGAATATAAACACGAGTAGCAAAAAACATACCCTCAAAAAATAATATCGACAACGTAGGAAGAAAAAAATGCAGAGAGCAAATACTGGTTGAAACAACGAGAAAATGAATACCTTAGTTGAAGTTATGTGAGGAATGAATCATTTTAGTAATCAATTCTGTCGTCGACGAAGATAAGAATACAATTGTATTTAGTTTTCGAGCACGTTTTGTATTTTGGTTAGGGCCTAATTTTTCAAGGTATTTCACAAAAACGTCACGCAAACGAAAGATATAAATTAGTGAATGATAGAAGAAATAATAACAAATTCATCTATTCACATTTTTAATTCGACATTGTCGAACAAACAAATATTTTATATAAAGAAGAAAATGCTTTTTGTCTATTTCAATTCGTCATTGGTTACTAGTGATATCTAATAACAATCTGGATTTGAAATAAATAATTTATTTTTACTTTCTATAGTCTTAGTATGTATATTGTGTCTCAGAAAAAAATCGTTTCTTCTATCTTATTAATAGTAGATGCACTTCTCACTATCGACATCTATTTGTAATTTATAAGTAATGAATAAATCAAAAAGATTTTAATATATCATATATTAGAAGAAGATATGCAATAGGTAAGGGATATTCCTCTAGCGACGAAGATAATTTGGATAAGTTAATGATGACATCTTTATTACACGCTTCAGTCAATATTTTAATATTCGATTCTAGTTTGCTAATCTCTATATAGTGAAAATGAAATCTATTTAATTCTTTTTTCTCTATGATCGAATATTTCTTTCATGTTCAGCAACATTTAGTTTTTATTATAAACAAAAAAAAATAAGTACAAAGCACATTGTAAAGAACTAAGTAATGCAGATGAAAACAATAAAAATTAAAAAGTCAAGATATAGCGATGATTTTATCTATATATGATAACTTCATTTTATTTCAAATAATATAAAAGACATTGTTTTTCTTTAAATGAAGATATTATGGATATTCGTGATGAAATTGATTCGGTTCGGTTTGGAGAAAATAAATAAATATTATATATCTACTATACATATAAAATGACAGAAATAGACCAAATTATCTTTCGAAATGTCTAAAAATGTTCTTGGAACGAATATATTATAGTGTTTGAAATATTTTATTTTAGTATAAATATTTCTAAACTGTTTTCATTCATAAGCTGAATTATTGGTTTAACTGACATTAATATTGTGTTATCATATTAACTGAAAATGTGGTACAACAAATAGATTATACTGTAGCAATAATGCAAAGTTTTAAAAATCTATAAAGAAAACATGTACAATCGATTCTATAACTCGTTTGATAAATATTATAAAACATTGAAAAGAAATCGAATTGTTCTTGAAGTAAAATTACCGCTTTAATAAAATAAAAGCTAAACACATGAGAAAAAACTAAAAACATTGATACTATGCTTCTCTAGAGACAAGCTTTACAATAATTATCTTTTGATTAACGAACTAATAAATCCTCTATTTTTATAATGTTTGTCTAAGAATAGTTTTTAAATCTGAGTTTGCGTCACTTCGACGCAAAATATTTTGCTATACAAAACGGTCGCATGTGTTTTCCAATCGAAACATACCTGTTTGCATATAACTTGAACAATCGATAGCAGGTTTTGAATTATTCGGATAAGATAACAGAAAAAGTTAGAGACAATAATCAATTCTCATAAAAAATATCGCTCAAGTTTCGACTATGTTACAACATCTCGTTAAATTTTATATCTGTTAATGTATTTTTCATAGTTGAAGAAAAAGATCTATAGAAAACAGATATGATCAAAAACTGAAAAAACTTTAAAAAGTTTTATATACTCTAGTCTTTTATCTTCCGATATATATGATCTAACAGTTATCACCGTTAAAAACAAGTAACGCTCGTCGACGGTGACTCGCTTAATCCTCGGCTGAATTCATTCTATTTATTTTGAGAATCATTGTCAAATAATTTATTTCAATAAGTGTAATTCTATAGTTATCTCATTCTGAACAAACTTTTCACAGTTTATGATTTTCAAAAGCAAGACTATCAATTTCAAATTCAAAAACTATCAAGCATCCGCACTTTCTTTATCATTGATAACAATTTTGTCTTTTATGGATTATTAATAAGTGCTGACATTAATCGCTTAGACTACAATTGGCCTACTTCTTTCCAAAAATATCCTAGACTTCATCGAAAATTGTACATAAGAGGAGATCACGTTAATCTTGTAAATGAATGATGGATTACTTGTCAGAATCTCTACAAGACGTCACTTACGACTAGTGAATATCCTCATCCTATCTTCTTCTCAAACTACTCATCTAACTATGTTACGATTAAACCAAATTAGTTTCCAATTCGTAAGAATCAGTAGATTTTTAATAGGATCATTGCTAATCAAGAATCATAAAACACAAACGGAAAGAGAAGCAAAGAAAAAAATACACAAGCACAATTTAATGAAGAAATCACGTGTGACGATAGAGATTTAGTTGTACATTTTGTGAACCAAATCTTTTAAATATGTTCCTTTGTTTCCAAAGGAAACATATTATCAGATTCCTTAAATCATGCAAACAGTTGTAAGTTTGCCAAAACATCTTTTTTCTTTTGAATGACAGCCTTTCCAACGAGCGGCTAGTCGTTCATCGGCGCCACTCACGACTAGCTGCTCCATTATGTATATCTACTTCATTCAGCAACTAATAGTATGATTTAGCTCACAGTCCAAGAAAATCATGCCTGACTGTGTACGAACAGTTACTCATATGGATGCACGAAGATTTCTCAAAATCCGCAACTTCAATGTTATGAATATCTATTGAAGAGTTTAGTAGAATATTCATGCGTTAGACAAAAAATGCTCAAAACTCCTAATTTTTTTGGATACCTGAAAATTTTTGGTGTTTTCATCTTGCTCCACCAAAAGTATTCAATATTCTCTTCTTTAAAAATTGATGGTGAAAGATAGAATAATGAGATCATTGCACTTCTGGATATCTTGATCTGTAGCTTGTCATCATCCACCGCATTTCTCCTATGACATCTGCGAAGATTTCTTAAGTTTTTCGGAAAAAGTTACGTTATTAAATTATCTTGATAATTTGTGAAATTAACTCATAACGTTTTGTTGCGTATTATTCTAAAGAAACAAAATTTGATTCTAGTTTTTCTTTCCATAAGTTGACGAAAACCATCGATTGTTTTATTGCATCACGTCTACAGTCATTTTAGTCTCACACGAACATATTTTTAGAAATGAAAATTTCTTCAATGTTCATTTTTGAAAAAATTTAATTACAATGTTTCTCTATCATAAAGTGACAGAGCATTTAAAACCACCCTTCGTCGCAATTACAGAGAATTTTTCAAACAGCCACTGTTAGCTATGTATTAAGACAACTGACGACAATTTATTTAGAAAAGTGGTACATCAAACGTCAATAGAAGCGTACACCAGTTTATAATGATATCTCTATTCTGTGATCGGGAAAGCGAAAATTGGTCGAACGAAAAATGATAGAACGAAAATTAGCCGCCGATAATTGGTCGCTACGAAAATTAGTCGCTATGAAAATTAGTCGCTAAGAAAATTGGTCGCTACGAAAATTGATTGATACAGAAATTAGTCGACAAATTTGTAATTAAAGAACAAACTGTCTTCATAAAAGATATTAAGTGTCACTTTTAAGTACGTAACACTAATAATAATTATTTTAATAGATCAATGTTAAACCAAACGAATTATTGAATAGATACTAGTTGGACAGATAACAAAAAAGCTCATAAACACAAGAAAAATAATCTGATGGATATCAAAACTTTATATGTTTAAAGTTTTAAATGCATGCTACAGTATTATCTGATAAATTCATTAAAGAAATATAAATCACAGTTCATGTAGATTCATTATAGTGAATACCACGATCACGAATTTTTTCTTTAAATATTCGAATTTCATTTGAAACAGTATTTCCAAGATGATTGTGTTTGTTAGTTTCATATAAAATCGTGGTATTAACAGAATTACTATGAGCTCGACCTTTACATTTAAGCGCTCGAGTAGATTCATATTGCCAATCAATTTTATCGTCAGCTGTTTCATCAATAGTATAACTAAAGTCATTACAAAGTAATAGAGTTTTGTTTCTTTGAGTTTTACTTAATGCAAATGTTGATATCTTAGCGAAAAAGAAGCTGATCTACTATAATATCTTGATTCACAATAACTACGAACAATCTACTAATCTAATCATAAAGAAATTAAACTTATTATAGATGTATTATTAAGAGAATTTATTTTTCTTTTAAGTAATTGAAATCCTACATGGGTTCATATAGATCAGAGAAAAAGAATTCTTAATTTATGATAATATAGAGAATCTATGCATTATTGTTTTTGTTATTTTGTCGTTTTTATTTAATTTATTCGTGTCAATTAAGTTTCGTTTTCAAGAATTCTTTTATTCAGTTATAAATGTGTAGATTATTGTGCATAGCGACTACTTTTTGTATCAATCAATTTTCGTAGCGACCAATTTTCGTAGCGACTAATTTTCATAGCGACTAATTTTCGTAGCGACCAATTATCAGCGGCTAATTTTCGTTCTATCATTTTTCGTTCGACCAATTTTCGTAGACCCTCTGTGATCGACATTTAACTGATCCTCTTCACTAAATACAAAACATGACTTGGCTTGATCATTAACGAGAAAAAGTGTCTCGATCTCACTTTTATGGACGTATTCTTGTCTAATCATACTATATACCATCTATTAAGTGATCAATCTACTAATTCCTTAATTCTTTTTATTGAATCTATGTCTTCTGAAAAAACATCATATGCTCTGAAAGAGTTCTGAACAATACCACCCTCCATTTTGTACGCATATCGTGACAACTGCAATCTTCTTCTAAATTCCGTATTTCATTTCAAATTCATAATATCTCTCATAACAAAAAAAAGTACTTAACCATGAACTGCGTTAGTTGTTATTGGACAAGAACGAATGCACCAACTCGCACTAATGAACATGATTGCATAAGACTACATACTTTAGAATAACTGTAACAGAAGTTCAAACACGACTGATGAAATATTTCTTTTGTTATTACACAAGCCTATTCAACAAGTAACGCTCGACTTTTTCTCGTAGAAATCGTCCTTCTAAACTCACATTAAGCTATTCATTTATAAAAAGTCAGATTCAAGTTCTTCGTCCTCAACTGACTTTGATCAAACCTCATAATATCAAATGTGTTTTCTTAAAAACTGGTCGTTTGTTTAAAAATTGAGCTGCAAAAATTTCAAAAAAACTGACCTTAGATTTGAATTCCTCGTCTCTCATTACCCTTCGGTCAACGCTAATGTTTTTTTTGACCCTCTGCGGACATACAAGCAAGTAAGAAAATAATTTATGTTTGTAAGACTCTTCTCTACGAGAAAGAGAATTGAGGAAAAAATAGACTTACTGTTTTTTGATATTTATACAGGGTAGTTCAAAAGTCAAGATCTCGAAAAAAATTGAATATCTCCATTGCGATCCGAACGAACGAACGAGCTGATTATTTTATTAATGACAGAAACATGTTCAAGCTTTATATTCATAAAGACATGCCTAAAGAGATCCTCTTTGTTAATTATTACTACTGATTCCAACCAAAAACTTTTACTTTTCAAGGACAGCAAAAAAATATACATAACAAACGATCTCTCTATACATGTCTTTATGAATATAAAGCTTGAACATGCCTCTGTCATTGACAATAAAATCAGCTTGTTTACTCAAATTATAAGGAAGATATTCCATTATATTTTCGGTATCGTGACTTTTGTGCTACTCTATATTATAATTATCTGAAATAAAAATAATTCTACTTATTATTTATTAAATTGTCTACAGTGGCTTTCCACAGATATGTTGTTAAACTGAACATATGACTGCCGTATACGATCGTGCGCAAATTCGACCTGAATAAGGAAAATAGTTTAGCAGAATTTGACTTCTCACAAATTTCTAAGTAATTTTTATCTTTGAGTTAGAATATTTGCGATGTAATTAGTCAATAATTAATTGAAGAAAATTGTAAAAAGTTGCACAATATTCAATCATAGCTCAAATATATCACATGAATGTGAATAATTTTCATATTATTTTATGCCTATGACAATGTTGTACATACTTTAATAATATCGAATATCTCGACTCGTGTGCAAGCAGTTTACATTTTAAAATCAATAGTTTTGCAGTGCAGAATATATTGCTTCTTACTAACTTAATATGTTCATAGTTATATTTAAGATTTATCTCTTGTAGAAAGGATTTCTTTTTCTTTTTACTGATCTTAGAGGTGAACGTGAATATGTGTGTCCATTTTGTCTATCCATATTCATTGTCTATGAGGTACATAAAGTTCAATTCAGTCAAAAATTCTAATGATTTTGTTAGTCTGACCAACAGTCCAATAGAAATTTTAGTCCAAATCTTTATTAAATTATGTTAATTAATCAATAATTAATAAATTTCATTCAGTTGAGCAGTATGAATACTCAATAGATGATTTAAAATGTGGTTGAAGAGCATTGGAGCGTATACGACAGAATATTATCGATTTCATATTCAGATATAAGCGGACACATATATCCACAATTTTTAATATTCACTTTTCCCTTTCATAGTTCTTTCAATACATTCATTGAGAAATCGATAGGCAACTAATATATCAGCAGAATTAGTATTAAAACCACAAAATTCTACACCATTTTTAGTATACCAATCCATAGCAATCTTTGTGAAAATTCTATTCTCCATATAAACGATAGATTATTATAGTATATTATTTCGTTGAACGTTGCTTCAGCTTTTTCGATAACGTATTTCATAAAAATGTTGAAGAATTTTTGGATTACCAACATATCTTTCTCTATTTATAATTGTGATAGTAAAGTCTACGGCATCCTACTAAACGTCATATCTCACCACTAACCATCATGCACTACCATCTTGCAAAATCATTTCCTGACTATTTATACTATTCAGTATTATAAAATTTAATAATTATCAATTAATTAACTTAATTTAATAAAGATTTGAACCAAAATTCTGCACTACTTTGCCTATATTTATGCCAATTCCTTATTTCATATGAGAACTTTATTTTATCTTCTGTTTCAATCTCAGTGAGCTATAAGAAGATTTAGTTTTTTTCCATGAGTTTTTAAATTGTAATTAATGAGAAAAAAAAATGACAAGTTCTTTTAGATTAGAATTTTCTTGTTGTTGACAAGTGAAAAACTAAGTACATACGTTTAGAGTTAAACTAATAAATAGATTTCATCAGTTTGACAAGAAATATCTATAAGGATCATTAAGATATTTTCTTCAAATATATGGAAACTTCGTAATATTGAGCGTAGAAAGTAATAGAAAAAACGAAACAACTTTATTCACAACTTAGTTAAAATAATGTGAGTAACTGAATAACTTTATCAATATGAAATCTTAAATTGATTCTCTTTGCACTCTTTCGACATCATAAATTATTCAAAAAAAATTTCAACATGATTGTACTATAACTACTCTTAATTTTAATAAAGTATATCAAATAAATCAAAAATCAAATATAGCTCATGAAAAACCTATCACTGATAAACGACTGATCATTAACATGCTAAATTAATCAAGAAAGTTAGTCATATTTCCATGTTAACAGAATAATCTTTAAAAAGGAGTCACGATAATATATATGTGAAAGTTGACTATTCCATCAAACCAAGGCCTTATCAGTGGAATTATGAGGCAATTCAAACTCTGTAGCATACACGCCAGTTAGATGAAATTGTATGCAATGAAATGTAAGAAGTTTTATTTTTATTTATTATCTAATTAAAATGAATAATATATAATTTCCAACCTGGAATTCTTGTACTCGGCTCTTAATTTTTGGTCATATTCAGTATTTTAATTAGAAAATAAATAAAAAATGATTACATTTTACTGCATATCCTTTCACATTGATTTAACATAAATTAGTATATCACTCAACTACTATATATCTCAATAAACACGCGAACTATTCTTCATTCTCAGGAAAAGCAGATTGCAGATGGTTATATTCATAAATTGTCATTTTATTATTAATTCCAATAGTTGTAGAAGATTTCAAAAGTGACAACGTTTCTTTTCAATTTAATCAAATCATTTCTAAATATATCTGATATATTAATTCTTTGGAGCCAAGACATGCATATATGCGTGTTGAAGTTTTCCACTTATCATCGCTATTGTAATATTATTAAAAGTCTATGGAAAAGATTCCTCTCGTTTTCTCTAGTCTTGACGATACTATTGCGTTATTGACTAATGTTGATATGTGTATATGGGCTCTCTCTTCTATTCGGATACACTTTCTAATAGGACGTTAGAATTTATGTTATAGATTATTTTAATGATTATTATATTTTAAAACAGTTTTAAGTTCTTCTGTATACTCATACAGTCGTTTCAGAACGTTTTAAAAGAGAAAAGAAACTCAATCTCAAAATATTAATACAGTGATCTTGATATTTATTGATGACAGTAATACGATTTGACAATGACAGAGCAGGACGAAGATGTCGAAATGTTTATGAAG
>JAJEKB010021741.1:446267-463580 GCA_022393335.1 Macrotrachela quadricornifera | reverse complement strand
TATATATATATATATATATATCAAAAGAATCAAACGTTTATCAATGTCATTCAACATCTTCTTGACAATGCAGATGAGAATATGGATCGTAGATGAACGAGAGACATTTACATGCATTTTTACTGACTACTTTCTTAAATATACCAAGAAATATGAAGAACTGAATGTGAGAGAAAAACAAGTTCATAATACTGTATTATTTTAATACAATTCTGCCAATATATTCGAGTGAAAGCTACTCATATTCATTGTGTCAATTCTGAAAATACTTGTATCTGATACAATTTAACGAGCTCTACCCAATAATTTACTCAGATTTTCACTGGCTCAAGGTATGACTTTTAGACTGAAAGATGGCCCTGAAAGAAAATTTGAAAGTTATAACTTGAGCTATCGAAGATTTGAGTAAACCATTGCATAGAGCTCGTCGAGTTGTAAAAGATACAGTGATGAATTGCTTAGGCACCGATAAATAAGCGATTGTTCGCTGAATAAAGTTGAATCTACCGCTAACTTTACCGACATAAAAAATACTTATTTTTTTATTTTATCATTCTTTACAATCTAAAATAAAAGCAAAATTTATTGAAATAAGATAATGTTTATCTGTTATTATATCCTGGTTAACAGTCTACTGAGAAATAAAACGAAACTAGCGGAATAATGAAAAAACATGTAGTCTATTTTATAAAGACTAATAATATGAGAATAAAAAAATTCAAATTTTTTCAAGTATACAAACACTTACTATTCAATGTATAGGTCAAAATAATACAAAAATAAATGCGAAAACTTCGGATTTTATCCGAAAGTTATATGTACTGCAAAAAGTGTATGAATCAGATGAGTCATTATGGAATGTTTGAACGTCAAAATTATCATGACAAACTGTCTTTATGAAAAACCTTTTTCTCATAACTTCATTTTTATTGGTTACTGCTCCATCCAAGGGCGTAAATAAAGGGCCAGTAGGGACTACACCCCCTCCGGCTTACGAAAAATTAATAGAAAATAACTTTGTCTCATGAACGATTTGACCCTTTGAGCTAAAGAAGGTCTCGATTGGATAGGAAACAGTTTAATCTATAAATTCATTACACTCAGGGAGTAAGTTATAGGTAGAGGTGTGACAGTTCCATATCAGTTCTGTGAGCGGGAACTGGTACGCCATTTCAAGCTCATCTGAAAGGAGCTGATCATCAGCTCATATTAATTGGAGCTGGAGTTGGTCACCAGCTCACATGAGCTAGAGCTGGAGTTGACCACCAGCTCACATGAGCTAGAGCTGGAGTTGACCATCAGCTCACATGAGTTGGAGCTGGAGCTGGTCACCAGCTCACATGAATTGGAGTTAGAGCTGATCATCAGCTCATATAAGCTGGAGCTGATCACCAGCTCTTTAGTACAATTCATACAGTTCATGAGTTTGTACTGAAATATATGTTTATTTACACAGAATTGATAGCCTAGGTAAATGAAGTATAGTAGTATAATAATAACATATATTTATCACAATCTATCAATTGAAACGGTGACTTCAAACAGAGTAGTTTAGTTTGTCTTGCTGATAATTTCTCGACACTACTTTAACAGTGTGCTCCTTGACTAGATCGCGAAGTATACATTAACGTAGTATATGCGATGGGATATTCTCTTCGTACTCTGTTTTGTTCATTCATTATTTGCCGTAACACGTCTAGCGTTTGATTCTTTGTTGTTACTTCACTGTAGCGTTTATCACATGTCATCTGTTCAGTCAAAACTTGACTCATAAGATTATGGCCATGCTATTGATCACGCCATAGTGGTGTCACTACTTTGAACAAAATACATGTGATTATGTGTTTGTTCTTTGTGTGTGTATGTGCGTGTGTACAAGAGCATATTTTTCAGTTTTAAATCATTCAATTAACAGAAGCTGTTATAGTATGACTGACTTATATGTTCTCCTTTCTTCTGTCTCTTATATTATACGTACAAGTGACAATCATGATATACATGTCTTTTTCTTTTCTTTCCTCCATCATAGGGTTTTTTCCAAGTGTACTCGACTTCTGACATTGTCCTGGAATTTTCCACTTTTGGTCATAAATATTTCCAAGTTTCGCTAGATTTTCCCCAACTCGCTCATAGATATTTCCAATTTACTGGATTTTTCCTAACTTATTCAAGTATATATATAGTGACCGTTTAAAAAAAATAGACGTCGATTATTTAATATTTCTATTAATCTCTGATTAACGCAGTCCTTCATTACTCGCCGCAACTAGCAATCGGAGAATTTTTAGACCACGACATCAGTTGTCTTCTACATCGAATATACAATGGTCAAAACACAGTGTCGAGCTGATGCACCAATGCAGTCTAAAACAACAAAATCAAAGGCGTCAATGTCAACAATCACACGAAAAAGTCGTGCACAAGGTAATATTAATCTTTTGGCTACTGGTTCTGAGAAAAGTAATAGCACCAACAATACTCAGTCATCTGGTCTGGCAAGTGATATGAGCACTGATGAATGTGATAAAACACCGATCAAGTCGAATGGTGGCCAACGGTCATCAATAGTTCATGTTTTTGCAAAAAAACTATCACCGTATGAGTATGAATGTAAAATATGCAATAAAGTAAGCTAATATATAACATTTATAAGCGTCAAATTCAATTACAGTACTATCAAAATAGCTCAGATCTATAAGTCTAAATTTTTATAGGTCTATTTCCTTTTACTCTAAAATTAATTAGTTCATTTATAACAACTTTTAATCTAGAGACTTTTCAAATAAGAAAACTTATTTAAACTATTTCCTCGCAGATCCTTTCGATAAAAATATAATCAGAAGCAGAATAAAGAAATTTTAAGCCCTGAAAACTGAATAGAACTTCCGAATATGTTCTATTTTCCTTTGAATTCCATCTTCGCTATTGGTCAAGATTTTGTGATAACATACTGTTTTTTAAAGAGTGTACGTTGTGGTTTACAAACGAATAGCAATATCCGTCGGCACTTAGCCAACGTACACAGCAAAATAGAATTAAGTTGCAAAAGTCATCATTTGTCATCTGATATTCGTGTTGAACACAGAGAGAAGAAACAATTAGATGAAGCTGCTGTTCGTTCAATCACAATAGATGCTCGTCCGTTCGGCGACTACAGACGTCCTGGCATGCAGTCATTTCTCAAGGTCGCTGTACCCGGCTACTACGGACCCTCAAGTCGTACAGTACAACGAAATCTCTCAAAGCTTTATATCGAAAAACAACAAGAATTGAAAGATGAGCTTGCAAATATACCCAATGTATCTATCACAACAGACATGTGGAAAAGTGCTCGAAATCGATGCTTTCTGTGTATTACAGTGCACTATGTGTCACCAATTACGCATGATTCTTGTAGGAAAATACTTAGTTTTCGCCATTTTCGAGGGCGTCATTTTGGAACTCGGATACGTTCACACATGCTCCGTATTCTGAAGCACTTTGGTTTAGTGGGCAAAATTACCGCGATGACAACTGATAATGGATCAGACATCAAGAATGCAACGAGCCTGTCACGCATATTTGGTGTCAGATTTTATTGCGTTGCTCATGCTCTCAATCTTGTTGTACACAAGGGACTCGGTCTATGGCCAAAAAGAAAAACAAATACAGCAGAACTTTCTTCAGCTTCCAAATTAGGTCAAGACGAGTGAACAGTATTTGTAATCAAAATAAATCATTCTACTTTTTTGATACATAGTGAACAATCGTGGGAAGATGAGCTTGAGTCGGACAGCGACGATGATGATGATGATGATGAGCAGTTGGAGTTGATGAATAATACTCTGGATAATAAAGACGATAATGATGAAGGCGAAGACGTTGATGAATCTACCCTTTTACCAGATGATGATACATCTGAGTCTGACTCTGACACTGATTCAAGTGATACTTGTCACGAAGCCCTTATTGGTGCTCTCAATATCGGGGATTTGTTGAATAAATGTCGCATCATGATTACGACCATTCGCAAGTCAAGCATACTAAGTGAGGCAGTTCGTACTATAGTTCATGGTTTATCGGTTGATGTTGATCTCATTCTTGACATGCGCATAACATGGAATTCATCTTACAATATGATAAATAGGCTATTCGATTTTCAATCTGTATTGGATGAATTTTATGTTCAACTCGATGGTCTAAGTGGAGTAACAAAGAAGCAACAGGCAAAATTAATGGGTGTTCATCTGTCCAATAGCGATTGGGCATTGTTGAAGTCATTACAATATGTATTGGAACGGTTTTCGGATGCAACGGATTTAGTTTCTGGCAAAAAATATTCGACGCTTTTCATTGCTTATGCTGCTAAACTGAGTTTAGATCATTTTTTGAACGATTTATCAGATGACACCTATACTCGTATTATCAAACAAATGTTACAAGTTCAATTTGATCGGTATTTAACACTTCCAATCAATTCCAAAGAAGCTAGTATAATAAACGCGGCGGCTTTACTGGACCCATCTACTCATGAAATATTAAAGCCTGAAGATAAAACAGCAGCCGAAAAGTTTCTTATTCTTGAGGTATGACCAATTTCTAGATATCTCTAGCTCATGATATGTATCTTCACGCGGGTTTCTAGGCTAAGCGACGATTGAAAGATAACCCAAATAAATACAAAAGTATGCCGATTACAGTTCTTGATAGTAATACTGATGATTTAAGGAAAAGTGATTCATGCACTATTGTCAAAGGCGGTACGCAAATTAAAAAGCTATTGAACAAATGTGGTATCAGCTGCTCTAAGGCTACCACAGGTACTAAGAAAATTTTGACTATTCAGCAAGAATTAGCGAAGCTTGCATCGATTCCCAAAGAAGACTAAGTTTGTTCTACATTTTGGCGAGAACATGGCAGCTCAATGCCCCCTTTGGCTATTCTTGCGCGAAAATATTTGGCGATAAGTGCTACCAGCGTATCCAGTGAATCGGCCTTCAGTGTGTCCAATTATGTTTTGCGCAAGAATCGACTTTCGCTGACTTCAAGAAATGTCAAATATACAATGTTCCTGAAGGACAAGCTGAATTGAATATGAACTTCCATTTTTTTACCTACATTTTAACGTTTGTTCTAATAAAGAAAGCCTTGTTTCTATTCTATTTCATTTCTTGTTATTAAGCACGCGATAGTGCATGACGAAAGACAGCAAACTAATCCCATTCTAAGATGGATATATCTTCAAGCAGTTGTAAACGGTAAGATATTTGCGTTCTTCACCATTGCGAATAATGATATTTCATTTTCGTTGCCCTACGGTATATTCAATGTCAGTCCTCATAGCAGCTATTTTTGATAAATTTAAACTATGTAGCAGCTCTTTTGAATATAAAATCAATAGGAGC
The DNA here is from genome assembly GCA_022393335.1 of Macrotrachela quadricornifera. Classification (NCBI taxonomy): domain Eukaryota; kingdom Metazoa; phylum Rotifera; class Eurotatoria; order Philodinida; family Philodinidae; genus Macrotrachela; species Macrotrachela quadricornifera. The sequence goes on along the minus strand of JAJEKB010021741.1, from coordinate 458,196 downwards.
TAGTAAGCAGCTCACATGAGTTGGAGCTGGAGCTGATTACCAGCTCTTTATCACAGTTTATCAGCTTGAACTGTCACACCTCTAGTTATAGGATAAAAAAGTATTATAAGCCAGAAACCGTGTAAATTCAGCGATATAGCATATTTCGAGAGGGAGTATTTGGACTTTTCTCACGTAGTGATGAGACAATTGTGTGCACAAAATTTCAGCTCAATCGAATGTAATTGTGAAGAGTTATAGTGTAAACGGACGGCCGGACGGACACACTGACCGATTCTAGAGTGTACTCACTTTTTGAGTACACAAAAATAGATATGATAGAATACTGCAATTTTCGAATGTTCGACCTATACATAAAAATGACGATGTTAATCATCTATAATCAGTCAGAAGAGTGAATATATACATTTAGGAAAATCGTCTAGTATGCGGCACAATGATCATGAAATCTTCGAAGGTGTTCATGGTGAGAGATCAAGGACACTAAATATGAGATTTTTCATTTATAACAGAGAAGATATTTTCCTCTACTACTTTTGGAAAAATTGCAACACATCATATACATGAAGTTGAATTTATCCATACATTCTCTCCTTGTGCAAGTGATGATTTTGTCCAACTGATATACACATATATATATATATATATACTAGTGGAGGTACCCGGTGATCAGAAAATATGGTTGAAGTTTTACGTCTTCCACTAGACTTTTTCTGCTGTACATAACACGTCTTCTACAGGACTGTTCCCGCTGTGGGTGAGATATCTGTAACAGAAATTTTTCCGTCACACCTGAAACCGCTCGGATAGGACTTTTACCGGCATGCGTCAGGCATACTCAACAGGATTGTTCCTGCTATGCGTTAGTTATTCGCCATAGAATCCTTCTCGCCATGCGTGATACCTCTTTCATAGGACTATTTTCATCGCACCTGGAACCTCTGCTACAGAGCTTTTCCCGCCGTGCATAAGGCAACTTTAGCGGGACTCTTCTCATCGGGTTCAAACTGACATCCTCACTCGCATTCACTTTGAACACTATCACTCTCAAAAATGCATTGAACTGGGTCATTTGATTAGAAAGTGAATAAAATCACAGTTGCTTACGACTTGGATGAAGTTTCACGCACGCCTTCCATTCTCATCCCCAATCACTCTACCGATGTTCCTTAGCCCACTCAAGGAACTGATGCGGATAGTTCCGTGACGCTATCTCTCACGATGACTAAATACATAGCGAACAGACTCATCAGAATCTCGATCTGTATTGATCGCGATGAAATTTTACCCAGCCCCTTCCACGCACTTCGTTTGATGGTTGCAACCTCAACAGAGAAACATTCCTCTTTATATATATAGATACGTCATTGTTGTGAGTCAAGAAAAAGAATAAATATGTTGTTTCTCTGAGTCATAGAAAACTAATGGATACATTATAGGTGTGAATCAAGGAAACACTTGTATACATTTTTTTTCTTATAACCTATTACAAAACCTTCGATTTTCATATTTGGACCAAAGAACCATCGATACGAAATGATTAATCTTATAATCATAACAAATTCGCTAAATTTCTGAAAAATCTATGCACATTCCATTGCCATATGACTTAGGTGAAATTTCACCCAAACACCCCTATCCTACTCCTGTTAATGGTAACAGCACTTTATAAAGCTGCCGCTGGACGCAGAAACGAACCGTGCAAAAATTTGGTAGTGTTAGCTAAGACACTACTATCTGGGTGAAATTTCACCCATACCCACACTCTCGGTGGGTGATCCGCTATGACCTTCCTCCGGGCCTGGAGATGCACCATGCAAAGTTTGGTGACGCTAGCTCGTACAGGGATCAAATGCGCAACAAGCAGACAGACAGACAGACACACAGACATTCTTCTTTATATATATAGATATATATGTTAGTGTTTTCTCTCGTTCTGTTCTTCACTCTTCTTTATCAAGTTTTATATTTCTCTCTTGCGTTTAGTTTTCTTTTATTCTCTCTAGCGGTTGATTTTCTTTTCTTCTCTCTAGCGGTTGATTTTCTTTTCTTCTCTCCAGCGGTTGATTTTCTTTTCTTCTCTCTATTGTTCTTCTACACCTTCGTTCTTCATCAATAAAGAACTCATATACATACGAAACTTATAGAAGGTAAGCTCAATTTTTGTGGAGTGTTATCTGCTAATCTCATCCTACATAAAACACTGAACAGAATATTAGCTAATGCGATATTATTGTCATGAAAAGTTTTCTTTGTTTAGCACATCATTCATCGATACTCACTAAGATATTTGCATATAATTCATTAAAAACTCGTTCATAACTTTCTGTGTGATAGCTAAAACCATTTTTATGGATATCATATTATCTTGAAACGGTCTAAATCAACATAATGGGTTCTTTCGACATTTGTTAGTAGATATAATGTTTTTTTTTTACATCGGATGATTCACTTTCCAACTTAGTCGTAAAAACATTAGATAATATGTATGTTTTTTTCTTCGTTCTTTTGTGTCAATTGACGACGTTATTGTGTAAGATACTATTAACTAGCAAATTTCATTTTGCGCAAAAAAACTTCAATGAGTGAAACACATGCAAAATGACGCATTTTGTTGATTGTCGTAAATTCTTTTTGTAACTTTCAAAAGAAATATATTATTGTTTCGACTCTTGTGCCATCTATTACTCGTGAGTGCGCCTGCACTTTAGGTTTACATCACGTCTACTAAACTAGTCGTGACAATCAATGATTTAATGTCGTTGAAGAAGTTGCATAATTCCAACCAATTTGAGATTGAAATTTACGTTGTCACTAATGTTTTTCATAATACCATGAGGATACCACTAAATCTGTAATAATTCTCAATTCAGATTTTATAATTTCATTCTGACTCATTTGTTATTAAAAGACATGAGAAACAGAGAATTAATAGGAAAAATACTTCAAAAATTTTGTCATTCAAATTTTTTCCCATTACTGTAACAAGCGACATATAAGGAGCCCATTTTTTCGTCGATAGTTATTAAAAAACGAGTTGCTCTGATAGACAAATGTAATGTACCTCAGACTAACGAAAACTCTGCGGCTATATCCTTTCAGCAGTTATGCCTACCTCACAAATCTCCACACTACCTTTTTTAAAGCTGAAAATTTTTTTATGGCTACTCGGATCAAATTTTGGTGTTTGTTTTTTGAAATGTACTATTCGTAATACTTAGGAGAAGCAAAACATTTAAGACACGAACAAAAAACCATTACAAAAACGCTTCTTTTGAAATGGTGCTAATTTTGTAAAATTCTCCAAACTTCGTAGGTACAAGATTTTCAAAAGGAAAAAAAAGACACACTCCAATTTGATCGAAGTACCAATAAAAAAGTCTAAGCCCAATGAGTCGTTTCGTACAGACAAAAAGGTGAAGAAAGGATGAAGTTTCTTAAAATTAAAAGAACGATTAACATGAATTACTAAATCAGACACATCTGTCATTGTCGCATTTCATCTAGTAAAATCATCAGAAACAGGTGGAGAAAATCTTGATCAATTTTCGATCATCGTAATCAGTTCGTATAAGAGCAACTTGTTTAAAGACATTTCTTAATTAAATTTTATCAGTAGTCAGAGCTAAACAATGAAGTTTACGGCTGAAAAAAAGAAACGTTTCACATCGAATAGAGATTATTGATTTCTAAACTAGCATATATCTTTCATAGAAAAGGACTATTCATTTTCTCATGTACTTCTATATGCTCGAAAATCTCGTGCAAATCTTTACTCAAAAATAGATTGAAGATTATAGAAAACAAATCATTTATACTTTTATATTCATATGCAAAAGTTTTCTTTCAGATCACTAATTGATTATATATATATATAGTATGGAAGCAACTGCTGTTATCTCTACGATGCCAACTTCATTTGTTTATGAAGATTTAGTTTCTCAAGTTCAAGAAATTCAAAACCAAATGCATCAAATGGAAAATATTCTTGATAATCAATGGAAAACAGAAAAGAAAATACAAAATCAAATAAAATCACGTTCATTAACATTTATGGATCCATATGGTAATCGAATAGTTAATAAATATATGGATCATGAATTAATCAATAAAATACTTAGAAAATATAAGAAGGATTATGTACCTAAATATTTACAAGAATGGATTAAATTTGGTACTATGAATGAAGATATTTTTTCATCATTAAATGAAAATGAATTAAAATCAAATGTATCGAAATATGCAAGTAATCATCAATTTATTACATATGGTGAAGTGATTATATTTGTTGGAACTTATGAAGAACTACGAACTCAAAAGATTGTGCTAAAAGTTTTACTGACAGATAACATGAAGAAAATTAAAATGCGAATAAAGAAACAACGACAATTTAGTGTTACAAAACTAAAATCATGTATGATAGATCAAAATGTAAGACCAACCAGGAAGGACTGGAGAGAAGGTGTAACAATAAAAGCGAAAGATACTATTATATCGTCTCAGTTATATCAAAATAATTATGTTATTCTAGCAAAAACTATAAACAAGAAGGTAAACTATTATTTGTTTTTTCTTTTAATCTTATTAAATTTCGGTACTTTTCTACAGAGTATTGCTATCAATTCCAGTATTATGCCTTTTCACATATTTGTAAAAACTCTTACTGGAAAAACTATCACTTTGGATGTAAACTCAGAAACGACTATAGATACAGTGAAAGAATTAATACAAGACAAAGAAGGATTTCCTCCCGATCAACAACGTCTTATATATGGTGGAAGGCAATTAGAAGACGGCGGAACCCTTCCAGAAGAGAAGGTATCAAAAGAAGCTACGATACATCTCGTATTACGTTTACGAGGTGGAATGTATCATTTTACAAGTGGTCGACAAGATTTTAACAACATACCTAATAATTCTGCTGAAACTATTAAAAATGTTCTAACATTCAAGTTTAACGATATAAATCATATTCAACATTTATCACCATCTGAATTACAAGATTCTATTTTACAAGCACAAACTCTTCTCTCAACTTTATATCGTGAAGTTGCAAATTTATTTATACCTCATAATATTCTAAACTTAAAGACTATTATATTACCAACACCCATTGATCATGAAGACAAAAGTGACAGTGAAGATGATGACGATATATCTAACGATCAATAATAATTATCTTCCCTCAATTAATTGAGAATGTATTGATTATTAGAACGTAATTTACTTAAACATTTATTTATTCAAGAAAATTAAATAAGACTTAATCATTATTGTTAAGTGTCAAAGATCGAAAATATATTGATTAGGTGTTTTTTATTTTTCAATACATATCTTACCTATCGTAAAATTTCAAACTAGTAATATTGTCGATAAATTGTTCTTCAATAAGTTCATAATTTTGTTTTACGATCACGATGTCATCGTGCTCAATTTTTCTCGTAAGAAATTGATTCTAAAGTCAGATCATGATTACCAGCAATAAATACTTTTAGTCGATATTGAGTAAGAGATTTGAGGCAAGTTATGAAATTTTCAATTTCATTCGGCTCACCGAACGTCGAAAAATTACCTTTATGAAGAAGAATATCATTAACCGGAAGTGAAAATACATATCGTGAATGCTCATCTTTATTACAAACAATACGCGTCGTTTTAGTTGTATTACTAGCCATATCTAGCGAAAAACTTTATAAAGTCAGTGGTAGAAAAAACAATATTTACTTTTACATAAGATAAAATTTAAGTCATATTTCAACACTTTTATTCCCTTATGATGTTTGGAAAAAATTAAACAAAAGAGCAATTAAGAGAATAAACTTTGTATTTTGTATATGGAGAAATATGATGTGTTGATATTGCCAACTATGCGTCCAATTTGGCCACAATGATAAACTCAAATTGATATTTACTCTCATTATTTCAATAAGTCAATATTCGAAAGATTATAGTTTCTGTTAGAACAATTTATTTTTCAGGAATTCATTGTAAACTGGGCTGGTACAGACTTCCGTAGTGATTATGAATAGTCACTTTGAAGTACTCATATACTACTTCTGAAAAAATTAGCATTTCTATACAATGCAAGTTAAAATAGTGAAAACGTTTCATATAATTACTAATTCTTAAACAGTAAGAAGAAACATTGGAATTTATTCTACTATGAGCGATGTTATAATACGGATAGAATGATCTGAATGTTTTAACTGAAGACATAGCTTAAAAGGGGTGCAAAAAAAGTCGTTAGACATAGAAAGATTTGAATATCTTCGTTATATTTCAACCAAATCAGCTGATATTTCAACTAGTGAGAAATGAATATTAACAGTTCATATTCATAATGGAAACCTTGTTACAAATCATTTTGAAGTATTTATGAATGACTTCAACAAAGAATTGTAATCTTTGACAAGGTATAAATAAATGCGGAAACTTCGAATTTAAATCCGAGAGTTATGTGTACTTCAAAAAGCGAATAAGACAGATGAGTTATCCAAGAATGTGTTGAATAGAGCCCGTCCGGTCTGGATCTGAAAATTTTAAGTTAATTTAGTCTAGGTATGTTCTGAGTCTGTAAATTATTATTGATTAGAAAAACTATTCACTGTACACAATAATTCTTGCTTTGATTTTCTTTAGTTTTTGTTTATTTTCTTCAGAAAACCGTGAATTTATTTATGAATAAGTTAGGATGTTGTATTTATTACAACGGTACTCATTATGATCCTCTTTTACCTTTATAAGATAACCCTCAACAACTTCTGCCATGCTTTGACTTAATTAAAATGTATTTATAATATGAAATATAATTTGAAACAAGCTTTAATTAAAAGAGGTAATTTTTATTTATGCAGATAAATAAAGTCTTCGGAACTAACTCCTCACCACGTCTTATCTGGCAAAAAGAGGGCATCCGCACAGCCTAAGGAGTAGTTCCTTAGTGCGCTCAATGATGAATTTTTTTTAGACAGATTGATCAAAATCAATCTATCGTGAACTTCACTTTTCGAGTACATAAAAATAATGTTGGCTCTATCAAGAACAAACGAATATCGCACAGACACACTATTAAGGTATATGGCTTTTTTATGGTTTTTCACAAGTGTGATATTGAATAAATATTAACCATACCATATCTATCCATATTATTTTGTATCATTTTATAGCTCTTAACGAGTTCTATCTACTCTGAAAAAATTGGTATTGGTAATATGGAAAACAAACAAATATCACACTGACGCATTTTCAAGATATATGAGTTTTTCATAGTTTTTCGACACTGTCATACAGAGGAAATCTTGTCCGCAACCTATTTACCCCTATAACTTAGCGTCACTTTGCAGCCCATGAAATTTTCTATCTAATGGTATATGATAGTTGAAGTTTTATTTTGATTATGATAAATTCCCGAATATATATAGCTATTGAGTTCGGATTTTTTCCATTTTATAATTCTTTTTAGTTGCGACAAAACCATGCATCTAGAATAGCCCAAAACCGCTAGTCACCTGAGACATATTTAGGCACACTGGCCTTAGGATACGGATTTTGTGCATTTTGGGACCCTATTTAGTCAACTTTCACTTAAAAAACTACGATTTCACTCAAAATGAATATCTTATTCGGAATCAGCATTAAAAACTGAGACGATTCATATATATTTTAAATAATTCTGAGAAAAATTGCTTTTTTGAAAAAATCCCTGTACTCCCCCCCTCAGGGATGGTCTGGTGAATAATGACAATTTTTTCGATAACTCAGCCATTTCTCGACCCGAGATATTGATGAGCCAATTGTGTGCACAAAATTTCAGCTCAATCGAATGTAATTGTGAAGAGTTATTGTGTAAACGGACGGCTGGACGGACACACTGACCGATTCTAGAGTGTACTCACTTTTTGAGTATACAAAAACAGCACAACTTAAGATGCTTCATTTTGAATTCTATGTTTTATTAGATTCTTTACTGAATTCAATAGGGAATAGCACGACCGACAAATAGATTTCAGTTCATGAATAATTTACAAATGTAGACAGCCGGTTACGTTGAACGTATTGGATGATTATATTTGAACGTACACGTTCGGCCTGTACCACAGGTATTTCTAGACGTATTCCATCGTATACAACAGTTTACAATTATGCCTTTCTGACGTCAGTATTGATGGTTCAGTTTAATATCATGCTCACCCTCACCTCATCTTCACCCTGACCTGGCTAGGAGAGTTAATTTATTATTATTTTTTCTTAAGATTAAAAAATATAAATGAAGAAAAACATGTATTGTCAGAAAATAAAGTGTCAAGTCCTAACTAAATTATTTAATTTTGAAAAATAAGTCATTTCTTTATTTTTAGTTTTTTCAATGATAAAATATAATTTATCATTATTTTCTAATAATAAATGTTGACAGTACTATATTTATTCACATGTGAAAATCAAGTTTAATGTTACATACTTTAATAAGGCTTGTCATACAACACGATTTGCATCTATTTTATTTCACATTTTTTATCGCTTATGACAGAAGTTCAATCATGTTGTATTGAAATTAAAATTATCGAAGTAAAGACCTCTCTACCCAGATTCACAATTTCGTTGTTGGATCCGATTGTGACCCTGTAAGATCCGATCATCCGACAGAATCCTATAGAACTCCTGGTGACAGAATTACGTTGGATTCCGTCGAAAAGCGTCAGTTGTTACAAATTTTTTAGTTGTGATTTTAGCATTATACTTAATTATGGTTTTTAACACCTATCGGATCCGTGTTAGCAATGACGAGTGTCCTCGCTACTGTTTCTCTTTCTCCCTTGCTATGCATCACTTTTAAAGACATTCTTTCTCCTTTCCATTCACATAGTGTTTTGCGCTTCTTTGTTCGTGCTGTGCTTTTGAGAAAGAATGTTATCATTGATACCATTCTTTCTCTGTTTCTCTTTCTTATATGTGTGTGCAGTCCGCTTTCATATTCATTCGTTATTAATATACGTTCTGATATACATTCATCCATGAGTGTACTCTCTCTTTCCCACTGGCAGACGGAGCTTAACTAGAGAGAGAGCTCACAATCCGACTGTTGGATTAGTCAACCTGGGTAATAACAACATTAGATCGTACTTAATTCTTAATATATTTCGCTACTCGAAATAAGCAACACGTTTTATTTTTCGGATTATTTCTAGCCATCATTATCGTTTAGTCTTATATTTATAACATAAATACATCTTTAATTCTTTGACGTCATTTGGAAGGTTTAACCATGTAGAATGGGAACTTATAAAAAAATTAGAATCATGTCTTATGTATAAAAGAAGCAGAAAAATCACAACTTCCAGTTTTCTTGCTGAATTATACTTTTTTCATTAGCAATTTTTTATGAATGAATCCGTTTCTATATACTTTTTGAGCATTATACGAAAAACCTTTCCAAAAAGCTTGTGACAGTGCAAATGAAATAGGTAAAATCTAATTTACTTATCAAAGATTGATGTTACTGAAAAACGAGAAAAACAGCATATTATCAATTTCATTATTAAATGAGCATATAAGACCTATTTGTACCTTTTATTATGAATTTTCATTCTATACAGCTGAAACTTTTAGACTAAATTGAGTAATCAGATTTGTATCCATTGTACAAATGTGAGTTCTAACGATAAAAATACTGGGAGATAATCGAAAAAAATAATACGTGCCGTTTATTTTGGTCAAAGGAATCTATTTTGTTTACACTCTTTTTCTCTTTTCTTTTTTTTTTGTCCTTTTCTCTATCTAAAGATGCATGACTCGTTTCTACGTTAACGTATATGTGTCTAAAGGATCAAGATAACTAAAGCTAGAACATCTCTAACAAAAAAACTAAGTTATATTTCGTTTTTGCTATATATATATTTTTTCTTTATTCTCGACTTTCTTGTTTTGTGTAAATATATAAAAACGTATTATCTTTTGCTTATTAGTGTACTTGTATCCGGAGGAGAGAAACAAATATAGAAACTATTCAGCGAATTTAGTATCTTTCTGAGAAAATGCTTTGTAGGTTTAGAAAAATGAGATAAATCTGTGCATTTTCTACATGAAATCCCGCCTATGTAACTAAAAAATAAAACAAATGATATTTTTTATGACAAAAGCGACATAAAAATCGACACATTTTATTTTCATCAATGTCATTTGATGATTTTGATTTTTAATAAATGTCATTGAGAATTCTGATTTTAATCAATGAAAGTGGAAAGCTCCGATTTTTATGTCGCTTTCATCGTGAATATGTCATTTATTTTGTGTTTTTTACATGAAAGTCATGTTTTGATTACATGGATGTATGGCTAAGTAGAATAAAACATAATTAGGTTAGTAAATCTTCAATAGTTTTATCAAAATAATAAAAAAGTTTCATATTTCTTTTACAAAATCCTCTGCACAAATGGTTGATGCCATAGTAGTTAAGAATCAGTTTGATATGAAGTCATTAGACTCGAATTCATAGCACCCAAATATTCTTATCCTACTTTGTTTGCCTATAGATTTCATGGTGAAAATATTGTTGGTGCATTTTTATCAAACAAAATGTATACATCATCTCGAATAGTAGAAAAAATACAAAAATCTTCAGTAAGTTATATTGAATCAGTCCATTTTTATATTCGTATACCTTAGAACATATCGGATAATTTATATTACTATTTCTACTTTTACTTCTACCCCGATGTTCTTAATAGAAATTCAATTTTTGTGTTTAAATTTTTAGTTTTTTCTCATGCATTATAATTTCATATACGGTTCTTTTGGTAAAGTTACGAACATAGAGGTTCACTTGTCATAATTTAATAGAACTTGTTTTTAAATCTCAAAGATTCAAATAAAGATTTTGTCTAGATGTTTGCTATTAATATCATAATTCTAACAGTATATACAATTAATAGATACTCATATCAATATATGATTTGAAAACAAAAAGTTTTCGTAGATCATTTATTCTAATTTTGAAGAAAACTCAATATCGAGCAACTTTAATTAGATGATTATTTCATTGAAATTATTTTCAAGGTTATTATTTTCTTTTACACTCTTCGCTCAGATCGTATCACTTTTTATTATAGTAAAAAGTACAATTAAAGCAATTTTATCTATGAATATATTTTCATAATGAGATTTTTCTTGCACATATTCTTATCTTTACATGTTCATTAGGAAAAAGTATTATACATATTGTTAAAATACTATAAAAAATAAATTTCTCTTTATACTCTTCACTATAGTGTTTCGTTCTGTATAAATTTAAACAAGGTAAACTACTAGTGAGCGACAAGTATTTAAGATTAAATATAACAGAATTTAGGATAATAACTCATAACATGACAAATCATTTGCTTTCTTCTCGAGTTCATATTATATATACTTTACTAGGTAAATTATCACGTACATTTGAATTATCCCTAAAAATCAATAAATAAATATTTTATAGATTGAGATAATCATCATAATAAGAGTATTCATTTCTCCTGATTGTCATGGCCATTGGCCATGATACACCCTCTTCTTTCAAGTTTGTTCGGTTTCATTCATATTCCTCTCACATATTTTAATGTTCCTCTCTGATTTTGAGTGGGAGAGGATGTGTTAGAACGCGATATATGCATGAGAGAAGACGTTGAAAGCAACAGATATATATTATTCTGTTCTTGTGTATGTTCTCAATAGTGTGCTTATATTCTTTTTCATTTCGATTTTGGTTCGGTTATAGAATAAAGTTTTTATTCTTCACATTAATCTTCAATTCAAATCATTCACATCTTTTCTAGAGAATAAAAATATAATCGACTGATAAAATTGTGTCTGCCTGTTTTATTAACCCTTTCACCACGATTCGATTTCCATAGAAAGTAACATCTCTAAATTCGTTTTAATACAAAACAAAATATAC
>JAJEKB010021741.1:331643-361267 GCA_022393335.1 Macrotrachela quadricornifera | reverse complement strand
ATTATCAATCTGAATGGAAATCAATTGAACATGCACAATTCAAAATTAATCAAATCATTCGTCCTCTATTAGAAACAATGAGAAATATTTTAAGAAATATTATTTTATTAGAACAAAATTCATCAAAATATATCATTAAATTATCTCCTATTCATATCTCTCAATCATCATCTGTCTGTTACAAATGTCAGCGCACTCCTAAACAATATAGTGACTTTTGGATTTTACCAGATGATCCACATAGTTTTTCAGATAAATGTCAAAATTGCAACTGTTCTCAACAAAAACATATTCAAGTTAACTATGAACTTAACTATGAAATTTCTCAATACGAGGGTACACCATCTTACACACATATGAGGTCAAAATTAGAGCAACTTCAAGAGATGATTCTCAAATTTGGTGAATTTTATGGTTATATCGTGGATATTTTAAAACAAAATGATCCGATGTTTTCAGCTCTTAATCAAATGATTGCTGAAGAAAATCAAATTTGTTTAGAAAAGCGCTCCGAATGTCTTAATAATGAGTTGCACAAAATGTTAGCTGAATTAAAAAATGAGTATGAAAAGAGACAAAAGATATCAACATCAAGCAAGAAGCCTATTGATTTACCTAATATCTATGAAGAGATTAATAAACTGAACGAAGTTGATGAAATTAGTAAGCAAATGGATGTGATCAAACAAACACAAGAGAAATATATGAAACTAAACGAAAAACAAGTTTTATGAATATTTGAATTGAATTATGATTAAGAAATAAAAGAAAAATAATTATTTATTTACATATCGAATAATATTATCCTACAATCACGAAAAGAACTATTTAACATATTTCTATGCATAGAGTTTGCACGAAATAACAGATAGACCATAATAAATATGGATGTCATATCATAGATGTAGAATCAAATAAATCTACTGATGCATGTGTTTGAACACGTAATATTTATAACTTTCAAAGTGCAAATTATAGTTTTCATTTAGTTATTTGTTCTGATGGCTCTCTCTATAGTGGTAAATTTCACTATCCATTTTGTGGAACTTTAAAAGCTCTATTTATATATTATGTTGAAGAACTTGTATAAGAAAGTCTTCTAGCATCAAAATATTCATAATTTGTATTTTAAATGTTTTAAAAAATGTATTTCATTATGATTGTTTGACAATTTTTGAACAACTGATGTAACTTAACTAAAAGTTATGTAATACTATATGCTTGTTTTTTTTATTCAAAAGTGTCAGAATTGTACTACAAAATCTACATAATTCGAATTAATTAAATATTATTCGATATTACTTAGGCTTCAATATAGAGCTTAGCTATGTCAAATTCGCATTAGTCGACCAACAACTGAATCCTTTGACAATATTTTTGGTTCATTTATTCTCTCCTATGTTACATAGATAATGCATACATGATTGTTCAGGAAATGATATTATGAAGCGTTCGAACAGTTTTATACTACCGGAGTAAGAAGGAAAATTAATTTAAAAAGCATTTATTTGGAAATTATTAATATTTCATGTTTTCAAGAGTACGCCAATAATTTTATTTGATTGTATCCTTGTAATATCAGTTTCTATATGATTTTTGTAGACAAATAAGTGATGAATATTTTGTATAAAAAGACGTAATTCGAAGCTATAAAAACTGAAAAAAATACTAACACTGTCATTTATTCTGATATATCCATTAGATTTCTAATTTATAATAAAGACTCATTTGTTTATTATCTAATATATTTCATAGAAAAAATTTTCATCATTCTATAATCGTAATGGTCGATCATTATCATCTTTTCGCTGAAGTTAATGGCACATATACAACTTACTTTAATTATAGTTACTTCCATTTCTATTTTGAGCTAATCTCAATAGTTAATATCATTATAGAAAAGAATCTAAGCTTTTTGCGATATCGTTAGTCATATCCAACGGGACCATTTATTAAATATTGAATATATGAATTTAAGAATTGACGTAACGTTTGAATACTTTGAAATAATACGGTCTTAACCTTCTGAACTTCACCTTTTTCTTTTGTTAAAATCAAATTTTTTTTAAAAATGTTTTTAGATCAATTTATTATTTCTTTTTACAAATAATTTATATTTTTGTGTGAAAAGAAACATTAATAAGTCATTATTGTATAGCATAATACATCAAGGCATACTGTATTGAGAACATTCATTTCGTGTATCACGTCAAATACTATAAGATATAGCCAACTAGAGTTTTATACAAAGATGGAAATTCATTAGAAGATATTGAGAAAAACGGTAAACGATCAATAGAAAGAAAAGAATGAAAGAAAAAATGGTCATCAACTCCTCCCTCCTCTCCCATATTAGAAAACCTCTTACAGAAGAAAGTTTAAAAGGCGTCTTAGAAGACTTCCTTAATTAATTAATAAATTAGTGAAATTAATATTTTGATTAGTAGATTTCCTTAAAAATAATCGCAATTTTGCGAATTTTCTCTTGTAACTATTGAACGAACAAGGTCTGCACCACTACTGCACTTCAAAACCCCAAAAATCTCTTCCTGATACTTCCAAATTGGAAAGGGTGTTTTGGAAAACCATTTTAGCGGGTGAGTCTAAATGATTGCAGGATTTGGTATTTCTACAAATGTCTTAGCAAAAATGAATCAAAAATTATAAAAAATCGATTGTTTGTTCGAAAGATGCGCCGTCGAAAGTTTTACAAAATCTGTATGAACAAATTCCTACTGAATTGATCTGATGATTTGTCCAACTGATTAAAATTAAAAGCCTACATGATATTCCCACCTAATGTTCAGAAATTCAACAAACTTTTTCTATTTTATATAAATCTTAGTTTGAGCAAATTTTAGAATCCTAATTTTCTTTCTAAAAGGTACATTGTGAGAATAAATGCCTACTAACTTCTTTTAATGGTATACGCGATACTCAAAATGAACAAGTCATATGATAGTCCCATTTTGTATCGTAGTGAACAAAGCAAAAATATTTGGAAAACTTTTTCATGATACAGATATCTCGACTTTACAAAGTGACAATTTCTTGGTCTTCTTTTAAAAAGTTGCGCTGTCAAAAACTCTATGAAAGCTACACCGATAAATGCCTATCACAAAACAAAATAGTCTTCGAAATATGTTGCGCACGCTGAGCACAATGGGACATTTCGTCGTCATTCTACTCGTTCAGTTTGAATATAGAATACACTATCAAAATAAACCAATAGAAATTTTTTTATAGAGATTTTCATGGCGTATCTTTTGAAAAAGAATCAATATTACACGATTTATTTCTGCTAAGATATTTGTAAAATACCAAATATTGCAATTATTTGGACTCATCGGTAATTAAAAATTACGAAAATTAGTACACATAATAGAAGAGCTGAGATGTTTTGTTGCAGAGGGAGAGGGTTATTAGAATTCGGTTGCATGAGAGATAGTATGTGTCATTACGTAGAACTAAACAAAACATAAATGGAGTATTCATGTGTAAGAGTAATAAGTAGAAAAGAAAAAAAAAATTGTATGTATGAGATATCATCTAATGAATGATAAAAAATTTCTCGATTAATTAATCCTGATACACTAATCTGGAGTCCAGGCGGATCTTAACTATAGTAGTTTCATTTTAATGCTATACACACATAGTGACATATGAAATCATACTTCTTCACATATTACAGTGGTACCAGAAATGTTTTTCTCACAAATTTTAGTTTAAAAGAACTTACAAAAATTTCGGACGTTTTATAAATGAGGTCGAGATTTATAAATGTCGATCCTATATATATATACTTTCCGAGCATTTTTATAAATCAAGTGTTGGTTTGTAAGATGAATCAAGTATGCGTTCAAATAAATCTAACAGAATGTAAAGTCGGAACGACATTTAAAACATTTGAAATTTTGACTTAAGCAAGCTACCATTGCTGACACGGTTAAACGATTTTGTATACATTATCAGTGATTTAGAACAGAGATTCCTGAGTTTTACATTCGGATTATCTTGAATGTTTCTCTATCTTAGTCTTTCTTAATTAATTTTCTTCACCATTCTACGTTTATTAAAGGATCTGAAAACAACAACTGTTTTCAATGATTTTATCGTTTATCAAACGTTACGGAAGTATAGAGTTTTGACTGATTTAGTCAACATTAATAAATTATCGGAATGGTTTATAAAATGTGAATGAATTTGTAAATAAACTATATTAATAGATTAAATAAATATTTATAAATTTCTAATGGGTTTATAGAGAGAATAGACTTATGAGTTTTTCAGATGTGTATAAACCGTTTTCGCATTTATCAGTCAACCTGCTTTGGACTTTCAGTGTTATATATGCTCTAGCGAAGTGTAATAGAATACGCTGTCGATATTAATCATTCGTCATCATTAGTTATTTATATGATAAAATAACTCGAGGTACATATGAACATTTGCTGCCAACTTGAGGTCCATCCAGATCCTAACGAGATTCAGTTTAATTTCCTATATTCATAACTTTAGATCAAAATTTGCCTTGTAAGAGAAGTGTTCGAGACGCTTAGTAGAGTATGTTGATAACGTTAGTGAATCACATTCAGTTATTGCTAATGCATAAAAAACCTCAAAGTACGCATAGATACTGAATATACGAAAATCGATCTCAAACTCTCGAAAATTAGAATATGACAAAAAAGTAAGAAACGACTAAATGAATACCTTTTACTCAAGTTGTAATTCTGTTTATTCATCTGGGATCCGTGTGGGTCTCCGCTAAGTAACAAGTGATAGTCCTACAGACGGGCGTATCCCAGTTAAATAATAAACTAGAAACATCTTTATTCAATAATTGCATTCGGACGTATTTATGCATTATCAGAACTCAAAAGATTAATCAAAATTAAAACAGTTTGTTTCTTTATAGACACATTTCATATATTGAAAGTTAGTAATATTAGTTATTCTTAAATGAAGAATTGGAACGGCACATTCAAATCACTTTTATATAATTAAATATCAATAAAATTTTATCTTTGATAAGTACACATGATTTCCAGAAATAATAAAGATTATTTGTCTAAAATGAATATCAAAATATAACAATAGAAATTTATTATTTTTTTTTAATTTAACATTTATTATAAACTAGCCTTCTTTTTGAAAATTTTCCTATTTGATTCATAGGCAACGTAAATTATTTGTTTATTTTTTATTGATTTGTACAGTAATAGTGCTAAATAGCACGTGTATCAAAATGAATGATCATGCTGTTCAATTTGAATTTTTATTCACTTAATATACATTGTATTAATAAAGAAACCAAAATATACTAAACGATTATACTGCGAGAAACATTACAATTTAAACGATGAAATAAGAAATAAACGAATTGATTTTGTAAGAAAAAAATGTAGTTTTCGCATGATCAAAATTTAGTAATTCAGAGTTTTTGTCCATTTTGAAAGAATAATACAAATAGAAAATAAATGATCTTCTTTATATCATAAAGCTTTTCGTGCTCATATTTCTTTCATATTTATTCAAACTCGTCGTCTTTTGAAAATTTGAATAATGCTTTTTCGAAATTTAATATGAAAAGATTGGATGTAAATGATGTCCAATCATAAGTAAAACATGTATATAAGTAAATATATATAAAATAAATCTTTTTCTTCTCACTTACGCAGCCATTGTGTTATGTTTGTAAAATTTTTTCTTTCAGTTGTTCACATACGTATGGCTAATATTAATGTATTATTATGATGAAATTCTTCTACGAAACATACACGTTTTTTTCTTCCTTTCTCTTGTTCGTTTTAAAATTTGTCTTTCTGTGATAGTTAAAGATTATTACGAAGAAATCAAACTGCAAACTTAACTTGTGTTGCATACTCGTGAAGATAAATAGTTCACAATATAAAAGTAAGACTTTTCTATGTTGTCTTATAATTAAAATCATCTGGAAACATTCTTCGATATATAGGTGTTTGCAAAAAACAATCTACAGTAATTTTTTTTCTTCTTAAGATCCTTTTTCTGTCACTCGAGGAAAGTATAAGGATCATTTTTGTAGGATTGACTCTTCGATAGTTATATTAGATAACGACTATAGAGAATTATTGCTTTTTTTATTTTTAACATATAATTATATAATCATTTTACTTTGGCCTTCATTGAAAATTTAATATATACCAATTTCATACTATTGAAATGAATCCCTAACCTCTTGTTAAGTTATTCATTGTAAAAAACAAATGTTCTATTAAGTATTATCTCTTGCAATAATAAAACATTAAACTAAAACCTTGTCAGTCAAGAGATTCAACTGAACAATTAAAATAAATATTTGTTCAGTGAAAAATTCTATAAATAGGATTATATTATATAAAAGCCTACATGTTGTCTAATATATGTTAAAACTCATTTTAATGATTTTTATTATATTTCTACAATTAATAATTACT
This sequence comes from Macrotrachela quadricornifera, assembly GCA_022393335.1. Lineage (NCBI taxonomy): Eukaryota > Metazoa > Rotifera > Eurotatoria > Philodinida > Philodinidae > Macrotrachela > Macrotrachela quadricornifera. Next base: position 354,809 of record JAJEKB010021741.1, on the reverse strand, counting down.
ATATTCTTTTTATTCCAAATGTAATTGATAAAAAGAGTCATATTAAAATAAAAAATCTTTATTAATAGAAATATGTTTGATGAAAAAATGATTAAGAATGTTTCAACGATTCCAGCCAATAATTTGTTAATTTTAACATACTAAAAATAATCAGGTATTCAGCTAATATCGTGAATGTTGATCTCGTAGGAATCTTCGCTTTACGATAAAATATAATGTTGAAAAAAGAAATTCAAAGAAAAATCGGCAAATGCTAACATTTTCTGAGTGAAATGATTAAAAAGGGTTGAAATTTCTGTTATAAATAATTTTGTTAGATACAGCGAAAGAAGATATTCTAAAGATCAATAAAGAGAATATGAAATGATGACATTCTACAGCACTCTTTATTATCTATTCTACGCAATATAAAATAATTCAAAGAAAATATCTGTAGAAGAACATGTACAAGTTTTTTTGTGAACACTTGTATGAATGAGTTTTAGTTACCTCTCTAAAATGTCTCATTAATTCAAATTTTTTTGCAAATCTTTTGACATGTTATCATTCATCGTTTGAAAAAATTCAATTCATATTTTTCTTTATCATAAATTTTTTGGTTTTTTAAGAACTGATTCATAAAAAATAATAAATAATCTCTAAACTTATAATTTAATTTAAGGGGGGCCCCCCCCTCAGAAAAATGTTTTTTTCGAAAATAACTCAATATTGAATTTTTAGTTTAGGAAGATGCGCCGAAATTTCCTCTTTCAGAATATGTATGGTTTTTCGAAAAATGGCTAGGTTTCAAAAGACTTATCAAAAAAAATTTCTACCCTACTACTCTGTTTTCCTAGAAATTTTTATGGTTCTCACGTTTTGAAAAACTGCTTGTTGTTCCATATAACCGCATTGCATATAACATTTTTTTATATCAAGTATGATAGATGGCGTTAGCTTATTCGCTTGTTACGCGCTTTCAAAAAGTCCATTGACATATATTGAAAAATATACTATGTAAACATGCTTTTTGGGATTTGGCTCTAAAAATCCATTTCTAAAACTTCTTTTGCGTTTTTCTCAAAATCAATTTTTTCGACCATATCGTTTACGCGGGCAAGGATTTCTCAATAACGACTCAATAAAGAAGGGATTATTTTTTTTTGTTGAATAGAGGAGAGTTAGGGCTAGGTCCTCCCAGGCTCCGATTTTTGAATTTCTCTTTTGCTAAAATAAAATACTGAGGCATTTCATTTTTATTAGTGCCCTGAATTTGAACATTTTTCGAAAAAGTATTTTTCAAAATCAAATAAAGGGAAATTCAAAAATCGGAGCCTGGGAGGATCTAGTCCTGAGGTCACTCTACAATCTAAAACGAGCCCGACATGATTAGCTAATAACCTTATATCGAAATCCTTGCCCGCGTAAAGGGTACTTTTGACCAATAATTTGACTGTAACTCATTCGTTTCTCAGAGATTTGGGGAGATATTTTAATCACAGTCTCCCCTGGCCAAGACTAACATTCTCTGAAATTTTCGGTGAAATCGGATGAGAAATGACAAAGTTCGTTTCTGAGGGGGGGGGGCCCTTAAAAGAAATAATATTATTTAATCAAATTTTCACTTTTATATTAGTCCAGAGTTATCTCTTTTTTCTATTAAATATGATTAATAGAATGAAATAAAACACTTAGTTTTCACTTTTTTTTATGTCAGTCTATATACCATTTATGAATAAAATTGTTGACAGTTTATTTCTAATAATAATTAATCTTCTTCAATTGTATAGAAAAGATTTAATAGCTATCAGCCTAACAGACTTCTCTTCAAATCTCTGCAATTGACAAAAAATTTCAAAAACTCGTTTAGTCTCATCTTTCTCAATATAATATAACATGTACTATCGAAAACATTGCGAAATACTTTTAAAGAAGATGTTAAAATGGATATAGTATATCATCAATCAGAAATCAAAAATAAAAGTAAAAATAATCATAATTGTTTAAAAATTTTTCAGATTGTTAGGTATATGATTCAACATTTTATTAATTAAGTTATTAGACGCTGCTTTAGTATTAGTTTTTCTTTACCATATATTTATTGATTCCATATTTAGAATTTCTAATTCTAACATCACATCAGAGAACATTTCTCCTACAATACATACGCACCCAAAATCGAATAGAGCTTCCCAAATATTAAAAATGAACCATCATCTTCGTCGTATAGCTATTAATCAATCGGTTATACTTGGTTCTCTTTACAATGCATCCACAGATTCTACATTTGGCAATCTGTCATTCAACGAAACTGTTATAATGAAAGCGGAAAGGAAAACACCTGTTGATTGTATTATAATGAGAAATGATGATATATTTGATATTAAAACTCTATACTGGAAAATTGGTATTGATGATGGAACATGGCTAAATTTGGTTTTAAATATTGTATCAACACAAGGCATATCCTCAATCGTTAATTATTCATTTCCAAAAAACCCAAATATTCGATTTCTTTATTATTACTATCGGGATAGACAGGAATGGATAAATAGTTTCAAGCAAATAGGTATACAAAATATTTGCAGAGACATACCTTATAATAGTACAGCAACTCATATTATTTCTGGTATTAAGTTAGGAATTCAAGTTTTTATTATACTAGAGTTAACTTCTATTGACCAAACAAATTTTGATGATGTACTCGAACAAATAAGTGAACAATTAATTATGAATAAGTTCGAATTAACCGAAACTCAAAAGAGATTACTTAATCAAATAAAATTAACAAAAATTTTTTCGAATATACCTGATCTACTAACAATGGAAACATTAGGTGATTTTTGTCAAAAAATAATAGAGATTAAATCAAATACCTATTGTCATCGTCCATTAGAATATGCTTTACGTCCGATCAAATGGTTTTATTCATCCTATTCCGAGGAGAAAGCAAAATATATTCCACTTGAGCAAAAAACAATCAAGAAAATCGAGGAATATTTGCTTTCGGTGTCATTGACAATAGAAGAATCAAAACTATCATGTGATTCAGAATTAGAAAAGTCATCAAGAGAATATCTCGATCGATATTTTCTTGACGGTCGAAAACTTAAGAAGATACAAGAGATATTTCCAGATGAAATTAAACGAATTCGTAATTTGGTTTTAAATATTCGTAATGGTAGGATTCAACAAGACAAAATCGAAGATTTCCTTACCGATGAATACAGGAAATCATTGCAAAAACATACAAATGTGGCATTAAACAATATCTTATCTTCATCTGAAAGACAGGAGCCAACAAACACTTTCAAACAAGGAACTACCAATAACTTGAATTCAGGAGAAGTTTATATTCTAAAACCCGATAATCGAACCATTGTTTTACAAAAACCAATGGAAAAGACCAATCACACTGTAGATTTCATATCTAACAATGGTGAAAGAAAACTAACCTCCTCCACATACAATCATATGGATCAAAGCAAAACGTTGCTGATAAAACCATCAGACCATGCAGAAGAAAACTTCAAACCTCTCAAGTCACCAACACCATCAATTATATCATCACATCAATGGTCTAATAACATTCAAAAAACATTCGAACAACGAAAATCATTAATACTTCAAATGAACAATGATACATTTTTATCAGAAAAGCAACTTCCATATGGACAAACAACGACAAATGTAACTCCAAAATTTGCTGAACAAATGGAGGAACATTCGAACAACTTCGATAATCAACTAAACTCATCATTCACAAAACAATTTAATGATATAGAAGAGAAAAACAATATACCGACAATCAAACCTGGTTTTCAAACAATTCAACAGTCTAAAAATATTGAAGCACCATTTAATTCACCGAAAGTCTCAAATTCAGAAGGCACATCTTCATCAAACGAGCAATCGCATAATCTAAACAAGAAAAACGAAATATTAAAATCATCAAAAGAATTAGATTTAAAAGATACATTATCAACTAAAAATGATCAGGCTGATTCAGAACACTCATTAAATATTGAATATACAAATATTCTACTTCTTGGTGAATCAGGTGTTGGAAAATCAACATTTATCAATGCACTTGTTAATTATCTTCAATTTAATACGTTTCAGCAAGCACATAATGAGAAACCTGTTGTTGTTATTCCTGTTTCATTTATAATGACAATTGATGATAATTTTCAAGAAAAAATTATTAAATATGGAGATTTTGATTCTAATGAAGATCATAATAATCTTGGTCAATCTGTAACTCAATATTGTAAATCATATTTATTCAAAATTAATAATAAAATAAAATTAAGAATAATCGATACTCCTGGAATGGGAGATACAAGAGGAATTGATCAAGATGATTCAAATATTAAGAATATTTTATCATTTATTAATAATCTTTCACATTTAAATGCAATTTGTATTCTTCTTAAACCAAATGAATCAAAACTTAATATTATTCTTGAATCATATTTTACTCGACTAATTAATTTTCTTGGGGAAACTGCACAAAATAATATTATCTTTTGTTTTACTAATACTAGAACAACATTCTTTGCACCTGGAAACACAGGTCCTTTACTTAAACAAATGATTAATAGATTACCAATCAAAAATATTCCTTTTAAAAAATCAAATACGTTTTGTTTTGATAATAAATCATTTCGATATTTAATTGCTCGAAAAAATGAAATTGATTTTGATGAATATCAAAAAGAAGAATACGAAAAAAGTTGGATAAAATCAGTAAAAGAATCAAATCGTTTTGTTGAATTTATTTTAAATGAAATGAAGCCTTATTATCAATCTGAATGGAAATCAATTGAACATGCACAATTCAAAATCAATCAAATTATTCGTCCTTCATTAGAAACAATGAGAAATATTTTAAGAAATATTATTTTATTAAAACAAAATTCACCAAAATATGTCATCAATTTATATCCTATTCATATCTCTCAATCATCATATATCTGTTATAAATGTCAACGCACTCCTAAACGATATAGTCAGTTTTGGATTTTACCAGATGATCCACATAGTTTTTCCGATAAATGTCAAAAATGCGACTGCCCTCAACAAGAACATATTCAAGTTGATTATGAACTTAAATATGAAATTTCTCAATACGAGGGTACATCGTCTGTTACACATATGAGGTCAAAGTTAGGGCAATTTCAAGAGACGATTCTTAAATTTGGTGAATTTTATGGTTATATCGTTGATATTTTAAAACAAAATGATCCTATGTTGGCAGCTCTCAATCAAATGATCATTGAAGAAAAACAAATTTGTTTAAAAAAAGACTCAGAATGTCTTAATAATAAGTTATGCAAAATATTGACTGAATTTACAAAAGAATATGAAAAAAAGCAGAAGATATCAATATCACGCAAGAAGCCTATTGATTTACCTAATATCTATGAAGAAATTGAGAAACTTAACGAAATTGATGAAATTGATAAGCAAATGCATGTGATTAAACAAACACAAGAGAAATATATGAAACAAAACGAAAAACAAGTTTTATGAATATTTGAGTTAAATTATCATTCAAAAATATGAGAGAAATAATTATTTTGTTTATATGAAATATAAAGGTGCACTTTAATCAAGAACAAAACTATTTAAGATAACGTTTTGAAGAAAATAAATTTTTATTTTTTGAGAAAGTTTTTTTGTCTATATATTTGATAGAAGAAAGTTTCATCATTCTATAATCATGTCGGTTAATCATTGTCACCTTTTCCAATGAACCATGGGGTACATATAAAATTTATTATAATTACAACTTTCTCCATTTCTATTTGAAACTAATCTTGATAGATCATTTGATTATAAAAAGCCTGATGTTTCTCTGGTATCTTTGGTCAAAGGCAATGTGCTCATAATCCAATATTCAATGCGAAAATTCGTGAGGAATTTTTGAACTTAAGAACTCATATAAAGTTTGAAAGCTTTGAGTTTGATGTATTTTTATACGATAGAATAGTACAATCTTGGGCAAGTTTTAAGCAACTTGTCACTTTTAGACACATCTTATTGGTTCACACATCAAAAATATTATTCATTCTTAACTTAGACATGTGAAAGAATACACTCAAACTATTGTTATCGGCAAATAACAACAAAATTTTGTTGTTTGGTGACTGTAGATAGCTTTTAGAAATAATAATCAATGTTTGCCTATAATGCATATCCATATATAACAAGTAAAAATTATAATTAATCACGTTGTCCCCAGATGATGTACTGATCCATATTTGATCTTCTGACATCTATAACTCAAGAGTTGTATGTAGTAAAGAGCTGAAACGTATATCTTTACAAGTTAATTGGAAGATCTATCCTTGCTAAAAATTTAATTTTATTTGCTTGTATTATTGCAGTTTTATAGGTTTAAAAAACCTGTTTTAATGAACTTATTCAAAAGGACTTTTCTTATTAAATCTATGTAGAAAAGTTTATATTCCAATGATCTGATGCACATCAAAGAAAATGTTTTCATACAAATTTGCAACTAATACGATAGGCTAGATAAACATTAGATCTGCTTTTCAAAAACTTATTTCTATAAAAACTTATTACTAAAAAATGTCGGTAACGTCTTCAACAGGAATTTTTAAAAGTGTTTTGATTCTAAAATTTATTTATCAAAAGTTTGTTCAAAGGATTCTAGTGTGACTAAGAATGACGTCTATATGAAAATTCATATGATCTTTATAAAAGAAAACATTCTTTTTTTTTTATATAACAATACGATAATATCATATTTAAAAGAAATCTACTCTTTAGTAACAGAGCATCCTAAAATTGTGTGCATTTAAAAAATGTGTATAACTTCGTTATTAAAGAAGTTTAATCGATAATGTTTTTATTTGAAAGAGAATAGTATACAGATGTTTTTTATCTAATAAAAGACCCATAAATATGTTTTAAAAATTATCATTTCTAAGTGCAATATAAAAATATAGCACTTTTCCTTTGTGAAATAATTAATTCGTGAAAAATGTTTTTGCTAACGGATGTGGCAGAATAAATATCCCTCTCAGTATTCTTCGAATATCTCTCTAAGATTTTGACGGATATACTTGATTTTTTTTCAAAAGATAACCCGTGCAATTCTCTATATAAACTAGCGAAAAGTGCTCTTTCGACGAATCATTATGAAATTATATCCGATCAATGGTACAACACTCTAAAATGGTCCACTTGCAAAGCATTGTTTTTTATATTTACGATTTTACACCACACTTTTGTTTATATGCAAAAAACACTGAATAGACCAGTTTGTAGCCGGTGAAATACTCTATCAGTTGAGTGGATACTTTATTTTGACATGCTATCAATTTACCTGAAAAAAGTCTCTTTTTTGTTCCCTGCTATTTTATTTTAGAAAATCTTATATTAATTTTATTACATTAAATGAAAATCGATTGCATATTCAGATTTATTACTGAGTTGAAGAAAAATGTTTTCTCTATCATTTCGATGGAAGTAGAATGCTAAAAAGTGTTTTTTTTTGCCATGGTTGGGGTGTAGGACGAGATAGATCAATTGTTCCGATCCACTTTTTAAGAAGATTGACCGATAGAAACTCGCAATCCTATTCCAATACTTTCTTCTGAGTTTTATTAGAAAAAGTAAATCTGAATACATAGAAAAATTGCATTAGACTGGGATCTTGTGTATCTGTTTAGCTTGAAGAAATTAAATGATTAGTTTTTAAAAAATGTGTAGTTGAAAGTAGACCCCTTTGGGTTATTGTAGCATTGACCGGGTATAACTCCATAATGATTCGTTGACAGAACACTTTTCGCTAAGTTTTCCAGAGATTTGCACGGAATATCTTTTGTAAAAATTTCATATATATATATATCAAAATCTGAGAGAGATATTCGCAAAATACTGAGAGGATCATTTATTCTCCCGCGCCGGTTACATTTAGTTTAATATCTGTCGTTATTGTGAACTTGAAAACATTATCACAGCAAGAATACAACGATGTCAATCTTAATGGCAATAAGAGCCTTGAAATTATTCTATGACTTAGTTTCACCATTACTTATATTTTTGTTGTATCAACGAATTTACTTGTTAACTTAATAATTTAAAATCTATAATAATGATAGAGTTTCAATTATATGTAGGAGACATATTGCTTTTTGAAATAAAAAATATTTTAGATGAAAAGTACCTCTCCCTCGTCTTTTTTTTGACTATTTGTAGATTTTGAAGAGAGTAAAGCCAATCACATTGAAATTTTTACCATAGATAGAGCACATCAAATAATAAGTCCTGTGTTTGAAGAAAAAATTTTTATAGAAGATCTTCGTAGAATTTTCTGGAAAACATTACTTTTCCGTAGGGTCTTATCTTGTCACTATATGACCTCATAAAATTTTGTCCAATTGGGCTGAAAATTTTTTTGCAGTTATCTACGACTATATCTCAGAGATAGTTTTGAGCTTTTTCGAAAATTTCACCTTTTTTTTATACAAAAAGATATTTAAAGATTTTCTCAAAAACCACGTTTTCAGCCTTTATAAAACTGTATACCTTCGGATGGAGAGGTCAGAAACGAGAATGGAGAAAACTACTTCTGGAGGATAGTTCTGAATATCTGTGGTAAAAATTTTAGCCTTATCAGACGAAGTTAAAGAGTAGCTGTCTTTAGCACAAATAACCACTGGGTATGAAAAACTGATTTTGAAAAAACCTTAAAATAATTTTCAAAAGTTAAAAATTCGGTTTTTAGCGTTTCTAGGAAGAATCTGTTATGAAGACTTCGTTTTACATCGTATTAGAAAGTAAAAAAATTTCGCAATGTTTGGTACATCATCTTCTCATAATAATCGAATGAAAAAATGAACGGTAGATCGAAAAGGCAACATCTAGTCTATCTTTGGAGCACATAAAGAAAAAAAAATTCTTTCTTCACTTTTAACAAGAATGAGGGGAATACCCTTAAACTTGTCGAGTAATGGAGTTATACACATCTTTTAAGTGGACATGACTTTTGAAACACTCTGTATAATCGATATTGAAGTGTGATTAGGTGTAAAAATTAACACTAGTTCATAGAAATATGAACTGTTAAATATTATAATAAAATTGGAAGCATAATATTTAATCACATAGTTGCCAAAGAAGTCATGTCGTCTACTAGTGTACTACAAAGAGCAGTGAATATGACAACAACAAAACTTTCAACAGGAAATGATTCGGAAAACATTGAGTAATTCGTCTACTGCAGAGCAAAGTTAATTAAATTATCGTGGACATTGCGTTGGCATCAATATCAAAAGCAAACAGAATCGAATCCAAAGTTCGAATTCAATTGTCTAATTCGATCTTAGAAATTTCTAAAAAATGCATGTGATAGCTCATGAAAAGTTATCCAGAAATTAATGATACTATTTAAAAAATGTTTCATGTATTAGGATGATATATATTAACAATCCTCTCAACTATGACGTGTCCATCTCTCTTTTAATGAAAATTTGTGTCAGGATCTTTTTAAACTGAGAATAAATATTTTCAGTCTCTCACTCTTTTTTTAAACAGAGTAAATGAATAAACGAGACTCATATCCTCATATAATTAAATGTGCTCTACAAACTGATCATGTTTACATTCAAGAAATTTGACCTTCAACTTTAGTCGCGATGGACTATCATTAGTTGGACAAGCTAGATTATCGACTCTTCATTTTATATTTATCACAAACTAGATACTTTCAATGTAATTCTTATTCAAACTCTTTCTAGACGATTGATAGTCAATGTAAACTATTTTTCCAGTGACAAATCCAAAGAGGCAGATTATTAGGGATCGGTCCCCTTCCATTGGAAAAAGTTTTAGATGTGCTTCTTTTTATCCTTGTTGAATAACAGAGAAAGATTATCTCAAAGTATTTTTTTGTCTCAATTAACGTTTTTATAAATAAATTAATGCATACTTTTTTGTTCATGTTAACTCTTTATTATTTTGAATAAAGCACGTTATGCATGCAATCAGAAATAAATAGAGCGTGGCGCAAAATTCAATTTACCGAAAAATAATTGAATACTCCCATTACGATTCAGAAAAACGAGCTGCTTTTTTTTATCAATGATGAAAGTATAATCAAGTTTTATATTTATCAAGATATGCACAGAGACAGTCTTTGTTAAATACATTTCATTCTTTCCTATCTTTCAAAACATAAAATTACTTTGTTAAATTCGATAGTAGTACTTAACAAAGACTCTCTCTAGGCGTGTTTCTATGGATATAAGCCTTGAATATGCCGTCACCATTGATCGAAAAATCAGCAGGTTTGTCCGAGCCGTAATGGAGATAGTCGATTTTTTTTCGATAAACTAGCCCTTGTGCTACTCTGTATATTCTTCTACATTGCGACTCATACATAATAAAAATATTTCTTTTGAAAGACATTGACAATAGAACTATTACTCATAACCTGAGTATCAGCAGTATTAATGATGAATTTATTCAGTCAAATCATAAAATAAATTTTACGAATGAATTTATAAATGGTCTTACCTAACGTATATCTAATTGTTTTGATTTTCATGTTCTAAATATTTATTCAGAAATAAATATGAAAGAGAATAAATTTGAAAATACCCGCCATAAAGAAAAAATGTCATTAAATGAGATTCAAAAATATTGATCCCACCCAAACAAAAATCTGGTTGCGTCATTGTTATTATCTATTATTTTGTTTCGGAAATGCCAATGTTGATAGAGAATTTGCTGTATCACCATCAGCATAGTATTCAGCAAAACATATTCATTTCCCAGGCTGTGACTTGTTTGAACTAGGAGGAGTGCCGCTAATTGATCAAATTTGTTAAGCCATGCAATATAACATATATTTTGAATAAAGATTCTGTGCAAAATTACGAATTTTTTGAAACGATTGCTGACATCACGTCATCGTAATGATAGTTACATTATGGCAGCATCAAAACTGACGAGATCATTGCCGTAAATATTTGTTTTGTTCGTTGAATTACGCATCAATAATGCTAAATAACAGGTACATCCGATTGAATGATCGCGCTTTACATTTCAGTTTTCATTTATTTAATATATATTACGTTAAAAAGATTAATATGGATTACAAGTAGCTCTATAATTTATGAAGAACAATGATAAAAAGAAATAAGATAAAAAACGAATTTATCTTTTACCAAAACCAACTCTCGTTTTCACACGATCGAAATTTAGTCGCTCACAATTGTTGTCCATTTTAAAGGGAATAAAATGCAACAATAAAATAAGCGATCTTCTGTAAATTGTAGAATTTTATACGCTGAATCGTGTGGTATAATTTATTTTTTTTAATACAATATAGTCAACGAATGAAATTTAAAATGCAAAATGTCTTCACATGTGCACCATTAATACTGATGTATTATAACGAATTTTTTCTGCAGCATATACACGTTTTTTTTTGTTCTTTCTTTTTTATTGTATTTACACTAATGTTTCTGCTGTAGTTGAAGGTTGTGACGAAAGAAAAACAAAATCTCAAACACTGTCTGTGTTGCATAGTCACAAAGATAAATAGTAAACACAATGAAAGTAAGACTTTTCTATGTTCTTTAATAATTAAAACCATTGGAACAAGTTTTCAAATTTATGATTGAATCCCCATCATTCTTCAAGATTTTTCACTAATTTAAATTAATATCTTTGACTTGAAAAGCTTATTTGTAGAGAATAATATATATCTTATGAACTTATAATTTTAGTTAGAAAAAGTTAATATTATTTCCTCAACCTTTTGTTTTTATACTAATCTAGAATTCTCCGTTGTTTTTTCCAAGAAACATAACAACTTGTCGATGTATCTGAGATTGGTACCTATCCATCACAGAAATAAATATCCACATAAATTAGCACATAATAGAAGATATGTATGATAAATAGGGAGAATTAATGAATGGAAAATAAAAACAAACAAAGTGAAAGGACCTACTGTAATTTTTAATTGATATAGATTTGATGAACACAAAAGAAAGTCTGTAGGAGAGTTTAGAAAAAAAAGTAATGCGTATTATTCTACAATACAATGACATTAAGTCTGATAAGTTGTATAAAAAAGAATATAGAATTTTATTTTTTTTTTTGTACATAAATTTTTGTTATTGTTGAAAAAGATTATTGAGAATAGTTTTTTTCCTAATAAAAATTAATCTTTTTTATTGGTATTAATAAGATTCAGTATCAATTGAACTATTCCAATACTCTTCAAATTTCCAAAATTTACTAAAGATTCGAAAAATTCATTTACTCTTCCCATGTAAAACTGAAACGCAGGCTACACGCGTCTAGACGCGTTTGGATGCGGTCATGATGAAAAACGATACTGACAATGGAGGTATGTGTACTGATAAGCAAAAAAAAGGGACATATTCGCATCAAATGGAAGCTTTCACCGCCAAATTAACAAGGCTAAAATATAAGCGGACCATGAATCGCCTAGAGGAAGATATTTAAAGTTCAAGATATATAAAATTTAGGCATAAAAATAAAACAGAAAAGATTTTTTCTACTATTGAAAAGATAAAATATAATGTTGTTCGGGCCAATTATGGGGTTTGTAAGGATGCTCTATCATATGGCCCGGATAACACCACGTTTTGTCCTTATAATAATAAAATAAAATTTTACTAGTGGCTCATAAAAAAAGCCAGTTTCATAAGCTATAGAAAAAAATCACTCCACTATTATAAAGACAAAACACGGTGTTGTTCGGCCCATATGGTAGAGCACCCGTACAAATCCCGTAATCGGCCCGAACAACACGTTATTTTATCCTTTTAATAGTAGAATAATCTTCTCTGATTCATTCTTATGCGTGAATTTCATATATCTTGAACTTTAAATATCTTCCTATAGGCAAGTCAAAGTCTGCTTATATTTTAACCTTGTTCGTTTGGCGGTGAGAGGTTTCATTTGATGTGAATATGTCCCATTTTTTTTGCTTATCAGCACAGACACCTCCATTGTAAGATGAATATCAAAATATAACAACTGAAATTTATTATGTATTCTTAGTTTAATATTTATCATAAACTAAACTTCTTTTTGAAAAATTTCCTATTTGATTCGTAGGCATTGTAAGTTATTTGTTTATTTTTTATTGATTTGCACAGTAATAATGCTAAATAACACGTGCAACAAAGTGAATGACCATGCTTTCCAATTTGAATTTTCATTCACTTAATACAAATTGTATTAATAAACAAAACAAAATATACCAAAAGGTTATGGTGCGAGAAACTTTACACTTTAAAAGATAAAATAAGAAAAAAATGTTGTTTTTGCATGATCGAAATTTAGTAATTCAGAGTTTGTTGGCCATTTTGAAAGAAAAGTAATGCAAATAGAAAATAAATGATCTTTAAATTACAGAGCTTTTGATGCTCATGTTTCTTTCATATTTATTGAAACTTGTCGTTTGTAAGTTTCAATAATGGTTTTTCGAAATTTAATATGAAAAGATTGGATGTAAATGATGTCCAATCATAAGTAAGACATGAGCAAATAAATATAAAATAAGTCTTTTTTCTTCTCACTTACACACCCACTTGGTTATGTTTGTAAAATTTATTTATGAAAAACCTCAAGAGGATTCGTGCGCTCACGCCTTTATTCCCGAGATATCGAATTCTCAAGATGTATACGAAAACAGACTGAAATGAAAAATGATCGTTTTTGGAGAACAGTAGAGTATTCAGGTGGAAATTCTTTAAAGTTTCGCGCATTGCTCGTGCAACCTGTTCTGGATTAAGAGCTAGATCATATCTTATCAATACCACTTCTACTCGTTGTTTATCAGCCCACAGAACACTCAGAATTCTTCACTTCATATCTGATATCGTTATACACTAGAAAAGTCCTCACAAGAGTGAATCAATGAAAATGATAGTTCAGGAAAAAGTGATTGAAACATAGTGGTTTGTCACACCAGCTGCAGCAGATAAAAGGAGCCGCATCGCATGAAGGCGCGGCGCATATTGTTGTATCGAATGAAAAACAGACTTCGGCCATAATTTTAAAGGATCCTGGATGATTGTCTATGTAGCCACTGGCGTACCAAGCGTATTGGATCATCGGACGAAACACTTCGGCAGAGAGTTGGTTATGAGTGAGAGACATGAGGCGGATGATGTTGTTCCGTTCGCTAATATTGATGTCAAGTTCGTCGAGGAGCACGCGAACGTATAGCCGACGAGGGATTACTTTCATCTGCCTGTTGAAAAAAACATCCAATGGTTGAATTTGATCCGTCGTTTTCTTCGGTATTTCAAGTCTTGTGTACCCGCGAATATGATCGTATAACCCCTTTCCATATGTCTGTCCTCCCCAACGGTCCGAGATAAGTAGAAACTTCTTGCGATGATCAAGTGATGGAAGAAGAACATGATCACGCCAATACTCGACCAAGGATGTCGTGAGCTTTCCAGAACTGCTGCAGGTAATCACCACATTCGACGCCTTAAAAAGATGCGAGCGAATATTCTCGCTCATATGTTCTTTGGGGTCCTTCAAGAAAAGGTAAAGCGGCGAGAGGAGATGACCATCGAGTGCGATTATTGGCTGCACTGTATAGCTGTGGGTAGTAGCGTTTATAGAGCGGACGGATCCACTTGTAACTTTCTCTCCTTTGTGGCTTAATGTTCCAGTAGAGTGTAATTCGAGCTGGATTCCACTTTGATCCGTGTTCATAACTTCGCTGACTTCATATTGGAGCAAACGTTTGCGAACATCAGCTATGAACTGATCGGCCGAAGTTCTGATCGTCTCCTGATTTTTTGCTTGGCGCTTCGTGACAATCTATGAAGAACAAATAACTTCAGTAGGTTTAATCTCAAACAGTTTTGGAGAAACCAACGGTTCACGAAAACCGAGAAGTCTGGAACTCCGAAAAGCCTCTTTTTTTCATTTTCATCTGGTTTTAGAAGACAGAGCTTCTTCTGACAGATTCATAAAAACTGATCACAAATATCTCACTTTCGTCACCTTGCGCGAGATGATATTGTGTTTGGTTTTAAAGGAGTACAACCAGTAACTTGAAGCGACAAAATTGTGTAAAGACTCATCCATAGCCTTTTTAAGAGTCCATCGACGTAGATCAATGTCGTGCACTAGCAGAGCGTTCTCCCGAGCCCGTTCGAACATATCAAATACATGATCATCAATTTTGTCGAGCTTCTGTTTCTTCGTCCCATGTTTCTCAAGATAATGGCGAAACCGAGCGAGATAGACTTGATGCGGGATACGTCGGAAGTGATTTTTCACTGTCTCCCACCGTCTCTTTCGTTTTCCAGTTTGTGGATTGATCTCGTCATAGAAGTTGACTGCCTTGGTCATGTAATCAAGTGAAAATTGTTTGCACAACACCCTCTCATCATCTTCATCCTTATCATTCCAGTCTGGATTCCACGTTTCTTCAGCAGTATCTTCGTACTCGACATCATTGATCAATTCGCCATCGGCTAACTCATGATCGAGGATTTTTTCGACTTCGATGGTGTGGGAGTGATTTTTGGTAATCAATTCTAGCACACCGCACAACAGCTCGACTACTTCACATTCACGGTTTGTGACAGTAGTGGTGACAGTCGAAGTGTTCGACACGGTGGAAGACAATAAGTTCCATGCTCGAATCAGTGAAAATCTTCATGACATTTGCTGGGTTGATCATCTCAAAATAGACGCGAGAAAAACTGATATCAGCTGCTTGCTTGCACGTCACTTGTATGTCGTATACAATCGAATGAAGAAAAAAACGAGCTCGTGGCACAAATTAGACATAAAAGAGAGAACAGGAGGGAAAGCAACTAGAGAAACGTGAAATAAAGAATACGAGCATGCCATATTTATCAACAAGACATGATTGTATGCTAGCGAAGAAAACGAAAAGTAAGATAATCGATAGTGTGTCATCATTCCCTTCCATCAACCATTTTTTTCTGGTGTATAACGATATCAGATATGAAGTGAAGAATTCTGAGTGTTCTGTGGGCTGATAAACAACGAGTAGAAGTGGTATTGATAAGATATGATCTAGCTCTTAATCCAGAACAGGTTGCACGAGCAATGCGCGAAACTTTAAAGAATTTCCACCTGAATACTCTACTGTTCTCCAAAAACGATCATTTTTCATTTCAGTCTGTTTTCGTATACATCTTGAGAATTCGATATCTCGGGAATAAAGGCGCGAGCGCACGAATCCTCTTGAGGTTTTTCATACCTCATTGAGGTCTATCTATCGCCAAAAGATGGGATCTGAAGGGCATAAACACCTAAATATGTTTCCTCGTCAGCTCCTTCTCGGCGAAACATTGTTTCTAAACTATCGACAAACGATTTATTTTAATA
This sequence comes from Macrotrachela quadricornifera, assembly GCA_022393335.1. Taxonomy (NCBI): domain Eukaryota; kingdom Metazoa; phylum Rotifera; class Eurotatoria; order Philodinida; family Philodinidae; genus Macrotrachela; species Macrotrachela quadricornifera. Next base: position 338,423 of record JAJEKB010021741.1, on the reverse strand, counting down.
AATTAATAATTAATTAATAAAACAACCGTCAGATTTGAACTCCACACCCCTGACTACTCTTTGGTTAAGTTTTATAGAAAAGTATTAATAATTAATAAATAGTTAACTATTAATGAATTAAAACTGACCTCGGGTGCAGATTCGCCACCTTCGATTACCCTTTGGTCAAGTTTTATAGAAAATATCGATAAATAACGCTCGTCAGTGCAACTCGCTTGGCCCTCGACTGAATGCAGTATAGTTATCATTTTTTTAATTCTTTTCTCCTTTTTTCTTAAAAGCTATATGTAAGCAAACAGCCCTATACAAAAAACTGCATAACACTTATGTATGTCATCGGTAGTCGTTTGGCACAAAGTGTTGATGCTTGAACTCTCTGTTGGATTTTGCAATATGAATTGTAAGTGACAGCTCGCAGTCGTTCGTCTGCCACTCTCGGCTGCTCGCTATTATGAATAATCTTACTTTTATGAAAAATGTTTTTTATCTCGTAAGAATCCGCGACCACCAGCAGAGCAACGTTTCATGTGAAAATCGAGATTTTGAAACTCTTATAAGAAATGTTTTTTTGACCCCAGTAGGACCCCCCCCCCCCCCCCCCCCCCGACCACCATCGGACATTCCTTCCACGTGAAAATCGAGATTTCCATGTTTTATAAGAAATGTTTTTTTGACTCTAACAAAACTATTTTTTGTACGAGCCTCCTTTCAGTCGAGGGAATAACTAATTTTTAATTAATAGTTAATCAAAACTAACCTCAGATTCAAACTCACCACCATCGATTACCCTTTGGTCAAACCTTTCTGGCATCGTCTTCCTAGGTTTTCATTGGTTTATATCATGCTGAAGTCTAATTGGCTTGGACAGACAGACAGACAAACAAACTTTAAGCATTAAAACGGCGTATAACCCTTTCTTTCAGAAAAGGGAATAAAAACTGTATTAGATAAAAAAAGTGACCTTTTGTATACTACAGGGTTTCTACAATATTATAAGATTTTTTATTTTGTAAATAGCTTGGCTGAGGTAAATGATAAAATCTTGAATTTTTTTTCCGAACGATGCGCCGTGAAAAGCTCTGCAAAAACTGTATGAGTAAATTACTTTTTATCGTCCTAATGGTTTTTTTTCGTACTCAAAATGAACAATCAGCATAACAATGTCATTTGCCATCATATTGAAAATTTTTGGAAGACTTTTTTGTTTTGCGTATATCTTGACTTGAGAAAATAATTGAATGTTGAATTTAGTTTTAAAATATGTGCCGTTGAAAGCTCTACAAAACCTGTATGCATTAACTCTTGTAGAGAATCAAAAAAGTCTTCCAAAGGCTTTCAATATGATGAAGAATAACATTTTCATGTAGGTTATTTATTTTGACTATAAGAAAAAGCATTAGGATAGGTAAAAATGAACTCAGCCATACAATTTTTGTAGAGCTTTTTACGGCGTATCTTTTAAAAAAAACTCAAGATTTTATTATTCACCTGAGCCGAGATACACACAAATTAAAAATGTTACAACATTACGGCTATTCAGTATTGTAGTGAAAAACAACATCGCTTTTTTTTTCAAAGTAATTTTTTACACTAGAAACTACATTTGATGTCTCATGTAAATATACCAAAAGATGCAACACGTTCTGCGCTTTCTCGATATATATAATATGTTGGAAAACAAACGAAGTGTGACCATAAAAACCACAAAATATCAAGGAGGGAAACTCTTTTGAACTCCACTGTATTATTTTGTAAATTCTATACTCTGCAGATAGTAGAAACCCATCTGAATTAACTTTGTTTTTTGTGTTCAATAAAAATCTGGGTTACTCAACGTAACGATGATCAATGTACCGAACGAACAACTCTCTTTATGTATTTTGTTTCAATTGATCATTAATATTATTTTCGAGAAAACACAATATCTATGACGTTTATTTCAAATTTGACACAAATTAATACAACAAAAACACATTACAACGTCGAACGTCTGTTTGACTTGAGTCATTTATAGTGATCTTACTGCATCCCAACGACTCGTCCATTTATTATTTTCATTAGAGACATTCTAAGTGGATCAGTAAACTGTAATAAAGTAATGATTACACACATCAATGATACATGAGCAAATATATAAGCAATTCGAAAATGATATATTGGTGGACGTGTAAAAAATGATATCAATACAAATAGTTTATAAGGAAAACAAGTTGTGAATAAAATAAATACGAGTATAACTATTCGTTGAACCAGTTTTAATTCTCGTTTTGCACGTAAGAATTTATTAGATGATTTCACATTTTGAACCATTTGTTTAACGTATCGAACTAATTTGAAATAGATGAACATAATCAATAATATCGGAATTGTATAAACACAAAATGCCATATAAAGAACTAAAAAGGAAAGTTGAAGAAATACTTGACAGATTTGATTATTAACATCATAAATGATGTTATCATTGAATAGAAAAGGAATCGGATAGACAAAAGCAATGATCCATGTTATACCGATAAGCAAGATTTGACATCGTCGTGACTGAAAAAATATATTAGTTGAATAAACAACATTAATATATCGATAATTAGCTTGTAAGAAATAAGAATAGTATTGTAGAGCACATGAAGCATAAAGAAAATAAGCACGTAAAATACAAAATGAATCTTGATATTGAATTTGTTTCAAATCATTTTCTAATGTAAATACAGCCATCGAAAGTATAGTACTTCCAAATATAAGTTCACTTAAACATGAATTGACAACTAACATCATTGGAATTGTATGACATTTTTTATCAATACCCATAACAAATAACAAAATCAGAATAAGTACAATAGCACAACTTGTACAAACAATCATGAATATATCAATAGGAATAAACCATGATTCAATCATTGTTCCATTAGAATTATTGGCATATGTCATTAGTGATGAATTCATTTCGAATAAAGTAGATATATGAAGATGTCAACGTTCTATTTATTCAATAAGTCATGCGCACTAGTTGAAGAGATAAAAAGACTTCTCACAGCATCAACATCAACATTTTCTCTTCGAATTTTGATACATGTTTTCTTACAGAACACAAGAACAAATTGAAAAATATATAATTTCTTTGGATAATAATACTCTTAATCAATATATATACTAGCAATTATATTTCCTGCTAATTTATGTAAATGAATGTCATATAAAGTCCAAAGATACTTCTAATTTCGCAATCGGAACTGAAAAAAACAAGCCTGACTTTTCTCAAATAATCGTTAATTGTATGCCTTCATTTTTCGCTAAATTAACAACATTTTTTTTATTAGTAAGATGTTCTAAAGATATAGTTCTTTTCTTTACTTGAATTTTGAGAAAATGGCTTGTCATTAGTTTTTCTTCGATTATTTCCTCAAGTTATATTAAATGAAAATGTTTTACTCTGATTGTATTGATTGCTCATTTTCTTCTAGTAGTATTAGAATAGATTTCATATATTTTGTAGAAGGCGAGATTACATAGTGTACGTGAAAAGTGTTGCATCACTCTTTTTCTTTTCAGTCATGTATTAAAAGTACCCAAGATTCATTTTGTTTCGTTATATATCTGTACAAGTAGCGTGGATCGAAGCGATCCACTAGGTCCCTTGACTGTAGAAAGTTTTTTTATCATTTATGTATCAATTTACCAATTACATTTCCTAAGCTGATGCGATGTATCCTTCTGTCTGCCTTGGTATTCTTCATTATGGTATTGCAATCGATTCTGATGACAACGCTCTTTTAACTTTGAACTTGATCTACGACCATATTTTTACGATCACTCAGCCTAATCAAAGATCATGTTCCTTTGACCCCTGTGAAAGATCTGAGAAAAGCATGTTTCTTTGACCCCTATAGGAACAATGGAAAAATCATGTTCCTTTGATCCTTATTGGAACAATGGAAAAATCATGTTCCTTTGATCCTGCGGACAAACACACCGTCAATTTCGGGATTCAGACCCTGACTTACAGTCAAAGGAATTACTATTCCTTTATTCTTTAAAGTTTTAGTTAAGATGAAAGCCATTAAGTTAAACGGTCGTACGAATCGAATTTATCCAGTCGAAACTGTAAACTAATGTTACAGAACAGATTTGATTCTAAAATTTCTGTTTTTTTTTTAGAGTAAACAAGTATTGCGTAAAGATAATTTTCTGATAGTCAAAAACGGAACATACGGAGTACAAAGTGATTTTTGCAATAAATAATCTCAAATAATTTTCTTCTTCTTTTCGAAATAAAATTAATCAATATTTTTATTTTATGAAAGAAAAGAGAGTATATAAACAGAACTTTAAATTATACTCGTATCATACACGATATGAAGCAATCGAGAATCATAAACTATAGAACCACCAACGACCGACTACGAGTTGTCTGTTATGGTTCACTTTAGAAAAGATCTATCTACAAAATGGCCACCAATATCAATATTATCAAATACTTTTATGTGTGTGCTCTTATATTCAATTATAATTCTCAAAACAGAATTAAAGAAGCAATGATAAATGATAATTAGATTTGATTCAGTCGAGGGTCAAGCAAAAAATGTCTTCGCGAAGAGCATTAGTTGTCTGTATTACATCGCATATTTTCGTGTGTACTCTCGAATGATAGAATTGTACTTTTCAGGATCTTTTTGGTAGTAGTAAGCAGCTTCGGGATTGGCAGGCTCTCCATCGTTAGGAGCATCGAGCAGAGATACGATGAAGAGGAGAAATTTATCAATTGTAAGGTAAGGTCCATAATCTCTCAGAAGACCACGACAAACATCACCATTTGGATGGATATTAGGGTGAAATATCTTCGTTGTAAATTTGACAGCTGGAGGCGAAAATGGATAATTAGCAGTAAGTTGAATATCCAAGAAGAATACACCACCCTGATAAGGAGTATTCGCTGGGCCGACTATTGTTCCTGACCAATGGAACATATCATCATTGATTGGACCTGCAGTGACATAAGGAGATGGATCGCTTTCCATTGCTCGTAGTTCTTTATTTAGGCGTGTCAATGCCATCTCAGACGATGATAGCCGAGATTAACAGAAAACGAAAGTAAGTGGATAATATATCTAAAAAAAAACGAAAAAGTGAGAGTTAATTGGTACATTGAGAGGGAAGGTAAGGCTTAGTTTATAGAGAAGAAATGATACAAGCAATTACAAGAGATACTTTGATCTTTACTAAACATCATCATTTAGTATATTTAGCATCATAAATGAGGTAATTTGTCAAATCTTACTTTTACATATATATGCATGATATAGAAATTAGCGCATTACCTCTTCTTTTCGGCCATCACTCTACTATTTCGTCTTTCAAAATAAAAAAATACCAGAAACCTTGAAATAAACTCTATTTTACTTATCATAAGGTGCCGGCAACGCGAACTTCAGGTAGCTTCTGAAAATATTTTTTGCAGGCTTTGCATCAAGAACTGAGTACGGGCAAGTTCTTGATGCAAAATCTGCGAAAAATATTTTCAGAAGCTGGACAAAAGAACAAAGGCAAGAGTTTTGCATCTTTTCAAAACGATGTGTTTCTCTTATTTTTCAATCTAAAAGCAGCATTTGATGAGGCTAAAAAGTAGTCTGTCGTGATCAACAGCTCAGCTTCCATCAAATGATCTGAAAAGAAACGAAAAAATTTTTTTTCCTTGAAGTTCTAATTGCTTTCACCTTACATGGAATGTGTATTGTAGTATTAATTCGAAACGGCCTTATTTAAGTACTGACTGTTTAGCATTTGTGTTCAAAGTTGGAAAAAACCGACATATGGAAAGTCAACAAAGTGCGCCCTCCAACAATTCATTATTAAATCTTTTCCTCATAAATAACAACGATAACTCCAATGGACCTTGTGCAAACATATCGTCTCTTTTATAAAATATAAAATTCACCGATAACGATGACACTTTCTTTTCCGTCCTTCATATTTGAAAAGAGAGAACTAGATTTTTCAAATTTCTCTATAAGGAGAAAAAATGAAGCAGTCAGAAGGAGAGTTAAATTAAGCATTCTATTTTTGAAAAAAATAAAACCTATCGAAGTAATATCAACATTTTCATACAACGATTTCTGATTGAGCAGACCCAAAATAATTTTTTTTCTCGAATACTTCGAGACCACCACAGATCCTCAATAACGGATGAAAAATGAAAGTACCATTTCTGCTCATCAGAAGAACAATACAAACAAGTTTTTCGTAGCCTCTATCAATAATTTAAATAATAACCGCGTGTACCGAAATACAAAAGGAAAACCGATGTGTGTAAGAAATTTTGGATAGAAAATGTCAAAAACAGAAACACCACTTATTCGGAGTACTTATCATAGCGATCGCATACAGATGGTAAATCATCGCTTGCTGAGGATGAAGGTAGTGTCCAAATGGCGTTTTAGATAGTGAGGACGAGGAGGTCTATACATGATTTCATAATTATTTGGAATGTTTTTTGCCCGATCCATCACTTTATCTTGAACAATAACTGAAATATGTACATCATGAAGCTGGAAAGAAATCTTGACAATAAAAAGAGAAATATCCAACTTATATTAAAAACAACACTTGGAAAATACCAACATACATGAATGAAGGAAAGGAAAGAATATATATGAATCATCTAGGTACGATAGTAGAACAGAGAGACGAGAAAAAGAAAATATCACCGACTCAACGGTCTGAGAAGCAAATTTCCCTAGGAAAAAGTGTTTTGGAAGCAACTGTGATCGGCTCTTATAAATTTCTATG
>JAJEKB010021741.1:282969-326643 GCA_022393335.1 Macrotrachela quadricornifera | reverse complement strand
GTATGTGTACTGATAAGCAAAAAAAAGGGACATATTCGCATCAAATGAAACCTCTCACCGCCAAACTCACAAGGTTAAAATATTAGCGGCCCTTGACTTGCCTATAAGAAGATATTTAAAGTTCAAGATACATGAAATTTAGGGATAAAAATGAATCAGAAAAATTTGTTTCTACTATTAAAAGGATAAAATAACGTGTTGTTCGATCCAATTCTAGGGTTATCGAGGATGCTCTTTCATATGGTCCGAATCACCTTATGTTTTGTCTTTATAGTAGCAGAGTTAAATTTTGCTAGTGGCTAATAAAAGATGTCGGTTTCATGAGCTATACGAAAAAATCATTCCACTATTATAATGATAAAACACGATGTTATCCAGACCATATGATAGGGCATCTCCACACACCCCATAATTGGCTCGACCAACACTATATTTTATCCTTTCAATAATAGAAAAAATCAGCTCTGATTCGTTTTGGTGCCTAAATTTCATATATCTTGAGCTTTAAATATCTCCCTCTAGGCAAGCCAAGGTCCGCTTATATTTTAACCTTGTTAGTTTAGCGGTGAGAGGTTTCATTTGATACGAATATGTCCCATGTTTTACTTATCAGCACAGACACCTCCATTGTAAGATGAATATCAAAATATAACAACTGAAATTTATTATGTATTCTTAATTTAATATTTATCATAAACTAGACTTCTTTTTGAAAATTTTCCTATTTGATTCATAGGCAATCTAAATTATTTGTTTATTTTTTATTGATTTGCATAGTAATAATGCTAAATAATACGTGCACTAGAGTGAATGATCATGCTTTTTTATTTGAATTTTCATTCACTTAATATACATTGTATTAATAAAGAAAACAAAATTTAACAAAAGGTAAATCAATTTTGTAAGAAAAAAAATGCTGTTTTCGAATGATCAAAATTTAGTAGTTCAGAGTTTTTGTCCATTTTGAAAAAATAGTATAAGTAGAAAATAAATGATCTTCTTTGAATTATAGAGCTTTTCATGCTCATATTTCTTCCATATTTTTTCAAACTTGTCGTTCGAAAATTTCAATGAAGCTTTTTCGAAATTTAATATGAAAAGATTGGATGTAAATGATGTCCAATCATAAGTAAGACAAAAGCAAATAAATCTAAAATAAATTTTTTTTCTTCTCACTTTCACACGCATTTGGTTATGTTTGTAAGATTTTTTCTTTCAGTTGTTCACATACGTATGGCTAATGTTAATGCATTATTATGATGAAATTCTTCTACGAAACATACACATGTTTCTTCTTCCTTTCTTTTTTTTCAACCGTATCTTTCTTTGATAGTTAAAGATTATTACGAAGAAATCAAACTGCAAACTTAACTTGTGTTGCATACTCGTGAAGATAAATACTCCACACTATAAAAGTGAGTCTTTTTTATGTTATCTTATAATTAAAATCATCTGGAAGCATTCTTCGATATATAGGTGTTTGTAAAAAACAATCTTACAGTAATTTTTTTTATCTTAAGATCCTTTTTTTGTCACTCCAGGAAACTAAAAGAGTCATTTTTGTAAGGCTGATTCCTCAACAGTTATGTTAGATAACGACCATAGAGAATGGTCGCTTTTCCTATTTTTAACATATAATTATATAATCATTTTACTCTGTTTTTCATTGAAAATTTAATATATATCAATTTTATACTATTAAAATGAATCCCTAACTCATGTTAAGTTATCCATTGTAAAAAACAAATGTTCTATTAAGAACTATCTATCGAAAATAATAAAAAACAATTCGATGAGAATACTCATAGAAGATGATATCTACAGAAGGACATGTACAATTTTTCTACAAATATCTACATGAATGAGTTTCAGTTACTCTTCAAAGTTTCTCACTAATCCAAGTGTTTTTGCCAATCATTTCACATGCTGTCATTTATAGTTTGAAAAAAATCAACCCATATTTTTCTTTTTTATGGAATCTTCTAATTATTAAGAGCTGACTTATAGAAAACAATAGATAACTTATAAACTAATAATTTTATTTAAAACCGATTATACTATTTACTCAAACTTTCACTTCTAGATTAGTTCAAAGTTCTATCTTTTTTTATTAGGTTTGATTAATGGAATGAAATAAAATATATAGGTTCCAAATTAATATATGTATGTCTATACTCTTTATTGAATAAAATTATTGACAGTTTATTTCTAATAATAATTCATTTTTTTCATTTGTATAGAAAAGATTTAGTAGCTATCAGCCTAACAAACTTTTTTTCAAATCTCTACAATTCACAATAATTTCGAGAAACTCGTTTAGTCTCATCTTTCTCAATATAATATAAGATCTACTATCGAAAACATTGCAAAATACTTTCAAAAAAGATGTTAAAATGGACATAGTGTATTGTCAATCAGAGATCAAAAATAAAAGTAAAAATAATCATAATTGCTTAAAAATTTTTCAGATTATTAGGTACATGATTCAACATTTTTATTAGTTAAGTTACTAGACGCTGCTTTAGCGTTAGTTTTTCTTTACCATATATTTATTGGTTCTATATTTAGAATTTCTAATTCTAACATCACATCAGAGAACATTTCTCGTACAATAGGTACGAATTTAAAATCGAATAGAGCGTCCCAAGCGTTAATAATGGAGCATCATTTATATCGAATAGCTATTGATCAATCGTTTGTTCTTGGCTCCCTTTGCGATGCATCAACTGATTGTGCGTGTGGCAAAGTATCATTAGACAAAATCTCGACATTCAAAAAAGAACACGAAACACCTGCTATTTGTATTATAATGAAAAATGACGATACATTTGATTTCAAGAATGTGTTCTATGAAATTAATTTTGATGAGGAAACACAACTGAACTTGGCGTTAAATATTATATCTGCACAAGGCATATCGTCAATCATCAATTACTCATTTCCAAAAACTTCAAATACTCGATTTCTTCATTATTACTATCGAGATAAAGACGAATGGATTTGTAATATACAAAACACAGTTACACAAAATATTTCCACAAATATACCTGACACTACAGCAACTCACGTTATTTCTGGCATCATGCTAGGAATCCAATCTTTCGTCGTACTAGATCCAACTTCTATTGATGAAACAAATTTTGATAATTTACTTGAACAAATAAGTAAACAATTAATTATGAATAAGTTCGAACTGACAGATACTCAAAAAAGATCACTTAATCAAATAAAGTTAGTAAAAATTTTTTCCAATATACCTGACTTATTAAAAGCAGAAACATTAGATGATTTTTGCCAAAAAATAATCCAGCTAAAATCAAACACTTATTGTCATCTTCCACTGAGATATCATTTTCGGGCAATAAAATGGTTTTATCCATTTTATCCTGAGAAGAAAGGAAAATATATTCCACTCGAAATAAAAACAATTGCGATAATAAAAAAATATTTGTTTTCATTGTCATCTACGATACAAGAATCAAAACCGTCATCTTATTCAAAACTAGAAATATTATCGAGAAAAACACTCCAACAACATTGTGATGAAGTTCAACGGTATAAAAAGATACAAGAGATATTTCCAGATGAAATTAGACGAATTCGTAATTTGGTTTTGAATATTCGTAATGGTAGGATTCAACAAGACAAAATCGAAGATTTCCTTACCGATGAATACAGGAAATCATTGCAAAAACATACAAATGTGGCATTAAACAATATCTTATCTTCATCTGAAAGACAGGAGCCAACAAACACTTTTAAACAAGGAACTACCAATAACTTGAATTCAGGAGAAGTTTATATTCTAAAACCTGATAATCGAACCATTGTTTTACAAAAACCAATGGAAAAGACCAATCACACTGTAGATTTGAGATCTAACACTGGTGAAAGAAAACTAACCTCCGTCACGTCCGATCATATGGATGAAAGCAAAACATTGTCGATGATAGCATCACACCATGCAGAAGAAAACTCCAAATCGGTTAAGTCACAAACACCGTCAACTATATCATCATATCAACGGTCTGATAACACAGAACAAACATCAAACCAACGAAAATCATTAGTACTTTCAATGAATAATGATACATTCTCATCGGAAAAGCAACTTTTATATGTACAAACAACGACAAATGCAACCTCGAAATTTGCTGAACAAATGAAGGAACATTCGAACAACTTCGATAATCAACTAAACTCATCATTCACAAAACAATTTAACGATATAAAAGAGAAAAACAATATACCAACAATCAAACCTGATTTTCAAACAATTCAACAGTCTAAAAATCTTGTAGCACCATTTACTTCACCAGGACTCTCAAATTCAGAGGACACATCTTTATCAAACAAACAATCGAATAATGTAAGCGAGCAAAACTATGCATCAAAATTATCCATAAAATTGCATTCAAAAGATACATTATCAACAAAAATAGATGAACCAGATTCAAAACATTCATTAAATATTGATTATATAAATATTCTTCTTCTTGGTGAATCAGGTGTTGGAAAATCAACATTTATAAATGCACTTGTTAATTATCTTCAATTTAATACGTTTCAACAAGCACATAATGAAAAACCTCTTGTTGTTATACCTGTTTCATTTATAATGACAATTGATGATAATTTCGAAGAAAAAATTATTAAATATGGAGATTTAGATTCTAATGAAGATCATAATAATCTTGGTCAATCTGTAACTCAATATTGTAAATCATATTTATTCAATATTAATAATAAAATAAAATTAAGAATAATTGATACTCCTGGAATGGGAGATACAAGAGGGATTGAACAAGATGATTTAAATATTAAGAATATTTTATCATTTATTAATAATCTTTCACATTTAAATGCAATTTGTATTCTTCTTAAACCAAATGAATCAAGACTTAACATCGTTCTTCGATCATATTTTACTCGTTTAATTAGTTTTCTTGGTGAAAATGCACAAAATAATATTATCTTTTGTTTTACAAATACTCGATCGACATTTTTCACACCTGGAAATACAGGTCCTTTACTTAAACAAATGATCAATAAATTACCAAACAAAGATATTCCATTTAAAAAGTCAAATACATTTTGTTTTGATAGTGAATCATTTCGATATTTAATTGCTCGAAAAAATAGAATTGATTTTGATGAATATCTAAAACAAGAATACGAAAAAAGTTGGATAACATCAGTTAAAGAATCAAATCGTTTTCTCGAATTTATTTTAAATGAAATGAAGCCTTATTATCAATTAGAATGGAAATCAATTGAACATGCACAATTCAAAATCAATCAAATCATTCGTCCTTTATTAGAAACAATGAGAAATATTTTGAGAAATATTATTTTATTAAAACAAAATTCATCAAAATATATGATCGAACTGTATTCTGTTGATCTTTCTCAAGCATCATCTATCTGTTATAAATGTCAACGCACTCCCAAACGATATAGTGACTTTTGGATTTTACCAGATAATCTACATACTTTTTCAGATAAATGTGAAAAATGCGACTGTTCTCAACAAAAACATATTCAAGTTGATTATGAACTTAAATATGAAATTTCTCCATACGGAAGTGTACCATCTTTTACACATATGAAGTCGAAGTTAGAGCAACTTGAAGAGACGATTCTCAAATTTGGTGAATTTTATGGCTATATTGTTGATATTTTAAAACAGAATGATTCCATGTTGACAGCTCTCAATCGAATGATTGCTGAAGAAAATCAAATTTGTCGAGAAAAAGGTTCACAATGCCTTAATAATGAGTTATACGAACTATTGATTGAATTTACAAAAGAATATGAAGAAAAGCAGAAGACATCAATGTCAAATCAGAAGCCTATTGATTTACCTAATATCTATGAAGAAATTGAGAAACTTAACGAAATTGATGAAATTAATAAGCAGATGCATGTGATTAAACAAACACAAGAGAAATATATGAAACAAAACGAAAAACAAGTTTTATGAACATTAAAACTAAACTATTGTTTAGAAATAAAAGAAAAATAATTATTATTTGTGCGAAATATAATGCTACACTTCAATCAAGAAGAGAGCTATGTAAGCTTACATTTGAAACGAAAAACAATCGTTGCCTTTTCTGAAAGAAAGGGTTATACGGCGCTTAATTCATGCATAAGGTTTGTCCGGCCAAATCAATTAGAATTCAGCACGGACTAAACCAATAAAAACTCTGCACCAGTTCTTAGGAAAAATTTGATTGAGAAGAAATCGGGGTTAATAAACTCAAATATAAGACAGTTTTTTAAAATCCTTTTGCAGAATATTTTTTATACACAAAGAGCCACTTTTTTACAAAAATAGTTTTTTCTCTAAAGGTTTATCAACAGTAATGGAGGTTGAAAAAACCGAAGCGGAGGGGATTTTTTCTTTTATGGTATAAATAAATAGCTTAGTGGCTGTTTAGAAGCACAATTTCCACAAGAAAGGGTTTAGCGAATCTTTAGGCGAGCGTCACTTGTCATGCATATCCACATCTTTTTTTAAGCTTTTTGACAAAAATCAAAAGTTTTATTTGTTTGGTAAAAAAAGCTTGTAACCAACGTGTTGATAAATAATAGGTTTTTTTGTAAAACTTGGCTGATTGTTATCGAGCACGAAAATGCGAAATCAACATCAGTAAAAATTTTTTTATCTATTTCTTAGCTTTTCTTGACTAGCTCTCTGTTATTTAAAGCTTGACTTAAGGATGGTCGAGACTCGTAAATCCATGGGCGAGATTGATTCTAATACAAACATTAGATCTTCGATTAAGATTTATTCAGAAATACGTAAAAAGACAAAAGGATTGCTTGATGTCCTGCTATTCAGTCTTCATAAACATGGACGGTAAGAGAGCATTCAAAATAAACGAAAATCTTTCGCAGGCCACAATGTAATGTACTATATTTGTGGTAGTTTTTAAGCAGTTTTCCTCATTTCAGTTTCTTCTTAGTGAATGTATTGACAAATATCTAGTATTTCTTTTTAGAAGAATTTAAGCCAGATCTATCTATTCGTTTCAAAGCAGAGCTAATCTCCAACGATATGGTAGCATCAAATATGGAAATGACCAGTCGTGAGTGGTCGACCCTTTGAGAATTTATCAAATGATTCGATTCTTAAGCTAAAATAATTCTTTATTATACATTTGACATAACAGGGTCTATCTAATAAAGGACTTGTGAATGCTGACATGACGTTATTTGCTTGTTTTACCATAGACAGAAGTAGATATGTAGTTGTAACTTTTTCACGCTACTGAACGTGCTGAACAAACTAAAACATCAGAACGACATCTAATTCCGAATTATTGAGAAAACAGTTGTATAGCGATAAATATCGCGCTTAAAATGGCATAAATGTTGGTTTGTCCGTCTTGTTCAAGTAAGTCAGAGTTTAGAATTCGAAAATATGGCATTCCAAACAATCGAATAAGATCAGGTATCTGTAATAAATTTGAAGAGACTTAATCAAGGATAAGGAACTCAAAATTGAAGTCTGCTTCCGATGATGGCACAATGTTCAAATGTTTAGGGCAGCTTCTAAGGATGTCTACTTTTGAAAGGGGATCACTTTTGTTCATAATATCTGTTTGTTGATTATTTAAGCATATTAAGATTATTTTATCCAGATTATTTTGAAAATGAAAGGATTCGCGAATATTCCGTATCACGACTGAATTAAACTGTTTAATTTCGGTTAATCTTCCCTTTTCTGAAAGAAAGAGTTTTACAGTGATAAATTCAAACTTTCAGTTTGTCTGTTCAAGCCAATCAGAAAGTAGCAGGATTTTCTCAGTCAAGATTTAGTTTTAATGCACATAAAATAGGTATCATCTCAAGGTTTTTTGGGTTGGAGGAATTATATCCGAGGTTTGTTTTTTGTACTTTTGGTAATCGATTGTTATAGACAAAATGTTAGTTCTTTTAAAATCGATTGGTATCCTTAGTTTTTGAAACAATTTTTTTACTAAAAGACAAGAATAATCAGTTGGTAATGTTGCTTCAGATCAGTGAGATTGATCGACAAGAAGATCTTTCAACATATTCAAAGTAGATAGACCCTTGTAGCAGCTTTTAGAGAGCTATCAAAGATATTTGTCTAACAGTTGCCTATGATAAACAGAGTTCAACATTTTTCTTATATAAAGGAGAAAAGTTGTTTTAAACAACACCATATTATATACGTCATACTTTACTTTAGAGTGAAAGCAGACGATATCTAATGATTAATACGTTATTCATTTTCACGATTTTGTAAAGCAGCTTCTATCAAAAGAATGAGCAATGAAATTTGATCTCACTTGTTGCATTCTTCATTCGATGAAAATTTTCACTCCCATAGTTGCTCTTCGTTTTACAGATTCTATTTGTTTTCTTTTGATTATCCTGAAATATCGCGTGACCAACAACAAAAAGCACGTGTTTTTATATACTTTCGTTCTGGAATTATTGAGAAAATAATAATACGCACAAATTCTCTGAAAAAGACATTTACTGTAGTAAATCCAACTATAAGAGAGGGCAAACACTCCTCTCAGATGAAAGTTTTGGGTCGAAAATTACCCTATGACCTTTCCACTGAACGAAGTGATATTCCATGCAAAATTTCGTTGCATTTACTCGTATCGTATCCAAATACATGAAGAACAAACAAACTTTCTTCTTTATATATATATAGATACTTTAATCTTTAAAAATATTTTATTAAAAATATAAAATATACTACAAGATGTAAAATGAAGTTTATTCAGTTGTATGCCTTTTCTTTTTAAGATAAAAACAAACCTGCATGTGATCGATTTTCGCCATTGAGTAAATTAATAGCAGAAAGTCTGAAATTTATTTGCACATAAAAAGCATACAAGTAAAATAAGCTGTTCTTGGTAAATTGTGAAGCTCTTTGCGTTGCATCTTGTGATATATTTTGTTTTTTTAATAAAACGTTTTTAGAAATAAAAATATGAAATACAAACTATGACTATTTTTTATAGCTGCTTGTTTATCTTAAGATTTTGTCATTTTCGAAATTTATTCAAATTTTGGTAGAGAATTTCAAGAATTATCTTTTGGTAATAAAAGGAACTTTAATCACAGTTATTGTAGAAGAGAAATTTTTAAAATACTACCTAGGACAACCGTTAAATATATGAAATACTGATTTATTTTTCACAAATATTTAGAAAAAATGAATCTAATAAATAAATAATAAATATTAAAAATATTAGTTGAATTGACTAGGATTCATTTTTTCTTGTAAACAACGAAGACATTGAACGAAGATAATTCACCCATGGTCTATAATAAAAATATTTAACAAAAAAAAAACAGTTTAGAAATAATCGAATTGTAATAAAAATATACTTTGATTTTACTGCATTTGATGGAGATTGTTCGGTTTCGGATCTATACATAAAAAAGAAATAAGATAGAGATCTGCAGAGGAGATGGAGACACATCGAAGTATTTATAACAAGTTTTTCTAGTCTGATTTCTTTTATGAAATTCTCCGTTGATATTTTGAAGAGAATAGATCTATTCTATGAGTTGTTTACAGTAAGTCAATTTGTTAACTGAAGATCTCCAAACTGTGAAATTTTTGGTTGTTATTTTGGATATAAAAAAAAATTTCTCATGATTAAAAAACCTCAGAAATACTAACAGAAACCGCGAATCCTCATTTTGTCTCTAGAAAAAGTTTTTTGAAAAAATACGACCATCTATATAACTATTATATATTATAATTATTTTCTCTATCATTGCATAAGAAAAAATAAAGTCTTCTCAAGCTTTCTAGAAGAAATTACGATGCGACCGTAATTAATTATACTTTTTAAGAAATATGAGTTATCAGACAAGATTTATATGGATCAATGGTGAGAGATGTTTATAATAAACGAAAAACTATCGAATTAAGCTTACGAAGTTTTACACATTCAAAAAGTCTTCACATCTTTTCAGATACCTTTTAATCATTTTATTTTTGATTTCATATTAAACATTAAGTCGTTTTTATAGAGTACATATTACTTACTCAATATTAATTCCAGATAAAAGGTTTTTGATAATTTCAAATTCGTATCGTACTTGTGGTTCATTATGCCAACAATTTTTCATAATAGACCACATTTGTTCATTACACATTGATGGTTTTAATAATTTTTCACCATTTAATTTTCTTTCTCGAACTTCATTCGTAGTTTTTAATGAATCATAAGGACGTTTTCCTTTTGAATAAGCTTCCCACATTAAAACACCCATTGAATAAACATCAGAATATTCTGAATAATTTGATTGACCTGCACTTCGAAGAATTTCTGGTGCACAATATCGTACTGGAATACTAATTCGTCTATTATCAATAAATAATGGATCATTTTTATGAGCCATACTAAAATTAGTTAATTTAACTAAATTTTCTCTTGGTTGAGATGCATTCATTTGAAAAATAAGAATACTAGCACAACGTAAATTTCCATGTACAAGATTTTTACTAAGAACATATATCATAGCATCAATTATTTGTAAGAATATTGTAATAAGTACATTTGATGATGGTTGAAATTTTTCATTTTGTAATAATATTTGAAGATTTCCATGCGATGCTCTTTCTTGTAATAATAAAATTAAATTTTGATCATTTCGAATAAATCCAAATGTATGAATTATATTTTTATGAGAATCAAAATTTGTATAAACTAATTTTTCATATTCAGATGGTTCTTCATCTATTGTAATTAAAATAATTGGCCGTTCTTTTCTTTTAATCCATTCGGCTTCATAAGTTTTACCAAATCGACCAGGTAATAATTTATGCATTTTAATATCAACATTTAATTCATATTTGTAGATTTCTGGTAATCTAAATAAAAGAATTAATCGATTCATTTTAATGAATTAAAAAGAAAATTCGTACTCATATGATAAAACTGAACTTTGAATTTCTGTAACATTTGAAACTTTAATATTGGATAATTTTTGTTTAATTATTTCAAAGGTAGGACGATGATTAATATTCATATTCCAACATTCATTCATAAGAATCCAAAGTTGATCATCACAAATCGATGGTCGTGATAATTTTTCATTATTTAATTTTATTTGTTTCACATCTTGATCATTAGGAATTGATGAATAAGGAATTTGTCCATTTGATAAAGCTTCCCAAATTAAAACACCCATTGAATAAACATCAGATTTTTCTGTATAACTTAAATGATGATTATTTTGAAGAATTTCTGGTGCACAATATCTTATTGGAATAATTGTTAAATCTTCATTTAAAGTTGGTTTATCAATCCAACGTGCAAGACCAAAATCAGTTATTTTAACTAAAGTATTTTTTGGTTCAGATGGATTAAGTTGAAAAACAAGAATATTTCTACAACCTAAATCAGCATGTACTATTTTTTTATTTGATATATAACTCATTGCATCACTTATTTGTAGAAACATTTCAATTAATATTGATTGATTAATATTGAATATACTATCGATTATTACACTTGCTAAATCATTATATTTTGCAAATTCTTGTATAAATATTGTTAAATTTACATCATTTTGAATATAACCAAGTGTATGAATAATGTTATTATGTCCATTGATTTCTAAATAGAATAAAGCTTCACGATTAGCGATTATTTCATTCATTTCAACAATAACTATTTCATTTCGTTTTTTTGATTTCATCCATTGTCCATTATAGATGATTTTTCCAGACATTCCATAAAGTTGATCTTCTTTTTGAATATCAATACCATATTGATATTTTTCTAATTTAAACATTGATTCTTCAAAAATTTATTAATTAGTCTGATAATTTTTAACTCTAAAAGAATAATATCATGTTGCATTATTTCATAATATTTTCGAAAGAAATTAATGACATATTAAAGTATTTTCGATGCAGAAGGTAGATTACTTTCTAACTGTCAGACATTTCAAAATTAAAAAGCAATAACGAAGATATAAAGAAACTTATAACGCTCCTACCACATCTCGCCTTTTAACACATTGTTTAAAGAATTGCTTGTGTGAGATACTTTTATTGTAAATCTCGTGAACATGCAGTATAATTGCTATATGTATATTACACTGTAGTTATATAAGAAAAAGTTTTTCAGTATTCTGTTGTTATGGTTAGATATGTATAGGAGTATGTTCAGAGTTTCAGATTTCTAAATCTTGCACTTTTGAGGCTTGTAGAAGGATTGGGTGAAAAGCTTTTCTAGTTCATGTTGTAATTAAAATGCCAGTCACAGTCTCGAGGGATGGCGAATGGTAATTTCTACTTTTCTACAGTTCAATACCCATTTTAGATCATGTTTCATATGAAACTAAATTTTTGTATGATACAGTATGTACACCGAAATATATCAGAAAATTGTCTGTCAATGTAGAATCGCTTTCATAATAGTTTTTCTAAAGATAATTCTTGCTTATTAACATACAGAATTTACCAACATTCTATTCCTCTTACTCATACTGATAAGTAATTGTATCACATTTACATATGAGTCATATATTTTGCTTAATAACTCAAAAACGTATGTCTACATACTGATGTTATTATCTTACATTTATGGGCTAAAATTGCAAATATTCTGAAGAATTTACGAAATAATAAGCAAGTAAACGAAAATTTCTCAAAGATGCTTCATTAACCATTTTAACAAATTTAATTCTGTAGTAAAACTTCTACTTGCTTTAATAAACGAATAAAAAATCTGACGACACGTGGATTTATTTTACATTGATGTCATTCGCGAAATATTAACGATTGCAATTTACCTTTTCACTTGTTCTTCTAAAAAAATAATAAAAGCAAAACAAGAAACGTGTGTGTCTTTTCTGTCAACAGCGACAACATAAAAACAAAGAAACGTTTAAATTCTTGATTATTAGTCCAAAAATTTAAACTGTTTCTCTTTTCTATGAAAATTCATGAAAGATACATATGCAGAAAAAAATATTAATTAATTTTGCACAAACACATTACTGATGTAAATAGATCTCAAAATTTTTTTGTTCAAACATGATCTTATATTAAGAATAATTTGTAATTAAAAGAAGGATTATCTATATGTTATTCTGTCCATCGACTTCTAAATAGAAAAGAATTTCACGTTCGTCGATTATTTCATTCATTGAAGACACGTGAATTTATAGCTGTCTTTTCTTGGTATAAATTTGAAGATACATATTTTGTATTGACTATTCAACGAATTATTGATATTATCAGTACAATTCAAGAAATGTTCTTCATGTTGCGAAAAAAATATGAGTCTTCAAAACATGCATGTGTTGTTATCTTAGATTAATATTTTGAATGACTTACATGTCCGTCTTTAAGATATGATAACTTGAAAAATATTTTACAAGTAAGCGCACAAGTTTTTTTTTAATATACTTAATTTTCTTCCAAACAGACATCATTTTAAATGTGCGTATATATGTTTGGTTTGTTGACTCAAATAATAGCTAGGAAGAGAGAAAAAAAGATTATACTTTAAATAAATTCATCATAATTCATAAAATGTAAGTTTCCAGTATTTTTCAAAAAAAATTTCGAAGTATAAATAAGATGAAAATTGTATTTATTAAATTAACTTTTTTCTTTTTTGTTGGATGTGAGAAAAAAAAAAGGTTGATATTTATTTGAATAAGAAATAAAACGAATAAATCACTGTGATATGGAAGAGAATGACCTTCATTTGATTGTCGTTAGCAGAATGTTTCGTTTCTTGTCTCTGTTCTTTTCTCTTTTTTTTTATTCTTCTTCTTCTATACATTTTCAACTTTATAGATGCGTAAATAATCAAAATTCTTCATTTTTTTTTATCACGAAAAAAAAAGTGTGACAATGACTTTCACTGTATAAGTTAACCGCAAGTATGAGTTTCTTTTTAATTATACTTTGATTATATTTTAAATGAATAGAATAGTGTGTATATATATATATATTCAAGGATCTTTTTATTTGAAGTTTTATGTCATTGAATTTTTTATCTTCAAGTTGAGTATATTTATCGTCTATGATATCAAAAGATTTCTTTTTTCCTATTCATAAATGTGTTTAATAAAAATGTAATAATGTTATTTTAACCTTGAAAATTTTGTTTATAAAGATGAAATTGGTATATGTAAATGAGTATTAATAATGTCAGATTTGATATTCTATTGAAATTATTTTTATAGAATGACGAAATGTTTTGCCTGTTCACCTCCACCTACAGATTATCGTCTTGTACGAAAATCTATCGATATATCAGGTCGATTAGGATCACTTTATGATGCTTCAAATGATAATTTTGTTGATCAATATGATATTGAACCATCTAAAAGAAAAACACCTGAAAGACGTTATATAAGTGAAATATATACAGGTGTTCAATTAACTGAAAAATTTCGATTACTTAAAGAAATAGGTTTTGATGATGGTCTTCGACTTAGTATTCTTCTTCAAATGGTTACACCTTCTGGTGTATGTCGTGTTATTGATTATAACCAAATTATAAATCCAAATACTCGTTTTTTATATTATTCCTATAGAAATCGAATAGATAAATTAAATATTAAAGCTCGAAAAGCCGATCAAATTGTTCCTCCTCCAAAAAATTCATCTCATGCAACACATATGATTACAGAAATTCTCTGGGGTATTGAATTTTTATTTGTTATACAAATTCCCAAAGGACAACTAGGTAATACAATAGATGAATTACTTCGACGTATTTCTAAACGACTTAAAAATAATCAAATACCAATTCAATTTAATACCGATGATCAACGTTTAATTAATCAATTAACTGATACTACTATATTTGGATCTGAATTATATATTGAAAATTTTAATATACCAATATTAACTATTCTTAATAGATTACAAGATTGGCAAAATAATATTAATTTTCATCATCCACTTATATATATAATGCAACCATTAAGATGGCTTTATAATAATAAACAATTTTCTGAAACAGTTAGTTGGCCATATGAAAATGATCCTCATCTATGTCGAATTGAACCAATATTAATACGTATTAAAAATCAAATACGAGATTTACAACAAATGTTAATTAATATTCCTATAAATTTTAAAAGTCATACACTTAATATACAATCAAATGATGAACATCAACAATTTCAATATATTTTAAATACACAAGAACATCTTCAAGAACGTTTGAAAAATATTCTTATAGATATACGTCGACATCGTGAAAAATCTAAAATAATCGATGATATTATGTCAGATCAACGTTATACATGTTTACATAAAATTGAACTTGAAACATATTCTATACGAATTGAACGATTATATAAAAAAACAATATTAATTCGTGAACTTGGAGAAAATGGTATTCAATATATAAATGTATTTGATATACGTTCTAATGGAGAAATACCAATAACAATTGAAGATATTGATACTATACTTAAACATTCATTTAAAAATGAAAATCGTTCAACTATACTTTGGTATTCAAGTGATCGATTAAAACGTGAACAAACAAATAGATGGGAAGATATATATCAACAATTATTAACAGAACGACAACAAATAACATATCCAATAACATCAATTTATGCTGATTTTACTAATTGTAAACCACAATTAAAAGGTTTTGCTATTATAAGATTACCATCAACAAAAATATCAGATATTCAACATGATCCTATTAATAGTAAGTAAAGAAATTAAAATAATGAAAGAAAAAAAAAAATTTGTTATTTAGAAATAGTACCTCGAATACCACATACAAGATCAGTTCCATCAACTCCAATTCCACAATCGAAATTTTTACCTCCATTATCAAAACCAACACGTAGATCTCTAACTCCACCACCAATTTCAATATCACCACCCATACGACCATCACCACCACCACCACCAATCCCTCCACGACCATCATCACCAAAAATTGATATTAATGTCCTACTTTTAGGAGAAACAGGTGTTGGAAAATCTACATTTATTAATGCATTTGTTAATTATTTAAAATTTGATACTTTACAACAAGCTGAAGATGGCGAACCAGTTGTATTAATTCCCGTATCATTTCTTATTACAACTGGTGATGAATTTGATGAATTTATTGTTAAATTTGGTAATACTGATTTAAATGAAAATTATGAACATCAAGGTCAATCTGTAACACAACAATGTCGATCATATATATTCGATTTAAATGATCGAATACGTTTACGTTTAATTGATACACCTGGTATAGGTGATACACGAGGAATAAATCAAGATATTAAAAATATTAATCATATATTAACATATATAGATAGTTTATCACATATAAATGCTATTTGTTTATTACTTAAACCAAATGCATCACGATTAAATATTTTTTTTCGTTCATGTATTAATCAATTATTAACATATATAACACCAATTGGTTATAATAATATTATTTTTTGTTTTACAAATGCTCGTTCAACATTTTATGCACCAGGTGATACAGGTCCATTACTTCGAAAAATGCTTAATGATGAACAACTTAATGATATACCATTTAAAAAAGAAAATACATTTTGTTTTGATAGTGAATCATTTCGTTATTTATCTGCTAAAAAATCAAAAATTAATTTTGATAATGATCAAAAACAAGAATATATTAATAGTTGGAATATATCAGTTAAAGAATCAATTCGTTTAATTAATTTTATTCAAACACTTAAATTATATAAATTAAATGAATATATATCACCAAGAAAAGCTACACTTGATATATCAATACTTGCACGTCCACTTATGGAAACATTACGTTTAATTATATATAATTGGAAATTAAATGAATCAAAATTATTTTTTAATCAAATTAATTTAAATTCAAAACCGATTAATATTGATTTATGTACACATTGTGCACAAATAAATATTGCAGATATAGGACCATATTGGTTAACACAATATCAACCTATACTTTTAAAAAATAAAATTGATCAACATCAATTATGTTCTTTAGATAATAAACATTTTTTAATTGAATCTATAATACAACATGAATTTAATGATAAACCAGCTGGTCTTAAAAATGAACGATGGCAAAGTTCTTTTCAAAATTTTCTTTTTAAATGTGATAAACTTATTCATTTTTTAAGACAACAAGGTCCATTTATTCAATATGATCCATTTGATTCTATAATTGAACGTTTTATTGAAGAAGAAAAAGATATTTCTCAAATTCGTAATATTGATACTAATATGAATAGAAAAATTTATGAAGTACTAAATTCTATTAAACAAATACGTGAACAAAATAGTCAACAATTATTTACATTAAATGAAAAATTATCATTAGATCAAGTCTATCAAATAATTAATGAATTTATAGCTATACCAACAGTTAATAAACAAATTGAAAGTATTAAATTAAGTCGACAATTAAAAATGAAAGAACAAGAAAATAAAATATCAATAAATATAATTAATAATAGAACATTTACATAATTTAACATATTATTTTTAATAATTATTTTATCAAGAGTTTGTTTTTTTTTCGACATATGATAATATTTATATGATTTTGAAGTTTTTAATAACACGTGACGCTCAACTCTCAACTGAACGATTGAGAGCATTTATGCACTAATATGCTTTATCAAGACAGTTACTGGTATAGTATGAAATTATACCGTTATAAACTCTTATACAATTGTGGTAGGAAATATAACTGCGTCTATTTAATAAAATCAATGCTTTTCTCGATCAAGTTTATTAGTGCATAAACACGCTTCATCGTTCATTCGACAGTTGTGACGAGTATTACTTGTTCAAACTCCAATTATATAGATTTTGACGACCAACGGAAACCCTTATTATATAGGGTTTAAGGCCTTATAGATACCTCTATCAGAGAGGATTTAAATACTTGGATTAGTTCTAAATACACATCCCGGTGATATTCATGGAAACTAGATAGAACTGTCACATGTTTATTTCAGGGTGAGGGTGATCATATTATTTTCTTTGAGAAACCCTATTTTTAGCAAAAAAAAAAATTATTTGGATCCTTTGAAAAATTGCTAATGCGATTCTATTTCTTGACCTCGAAAATCTTAAGTCCAATGTTCTACGTCGACTTTTCTTAAAGCTATGATAGTTTTATCTATTTCTGTACTAAGATGTTTTTTGAATCTTTGACTCGACGATAAGCAAACAAACAAACAAACAATTTTTTTCATATAAATCTCCCTTCAGTGGAGGAAATAAATCATCACATTTGGTACAGATAAAACCAATAGCGTCATAATTTGAAGGATAATTCTTATTATCAGCTCAGAATGGTCTGTCTACATCAGAAATATCCATGATGGCAGCTCCTATAAATTTTTGTTAAAAAAATGATGAGTTTACACATTATTTCGATGTTGATGTATTGCTGAACTCTACGACTTGATCGATTAGTGGCAACAGCAGCTTCTGTTTAAATTACTCGTCTATACATTTCTTTTAACTCATAGTGGATATTTTTTCCAGTTTTTGAAATCTTTTTGTAATCGAGAAAAGTTTTGTTTGCATTAATTAACTAATTTATAAACGATGAAACGAAAAAAATCGGGTGAGAATTTTTTTGATCACCAAAATTTTCAAGATTTATCTAACTATTTATTTATCATAAACTGTGTTAACTTTCTTGGAATGACCGTTCTCTCTTCGTTTACCTAATGGTTGAACGGGTGTCTTATCGCTAACTTGGTATAAATTGAACACAATTGCTAAACTAACTGGATGTTTACATGAATAGGTGTTCAAACAAGTGGAACAAGTACATGATTCTAATGGTCTTGAGTATTTCGTGGAATTTAACAGATTATTTACTCGACATTGACAAAACACTGTTGGCTTTCGCAACAGTTTTCATTTCATCAAATGGATGAACTACACATAACAGACTCCAATCTGATGAAGACATTTTGTTAAATAAATGTTTCTGAGCGTTTTGTATAGCTTATTAGGAGAGAAAGGATGCTAATTGTTAGATCCATAATTCCGTTGATGTGTATATATGTTCATTTGGAATAAAAAAAATACACATATCCTCACATAGAAAACAGTCAATATTTGTACTGCTTAGATGTTAAGTGAAATAAGGATTATTCTATGATATAAGATATCACATTTGAAAAATCCATGATTACTACATGAACCTAAAGAAACCATCATAGGATTAAATCAAGAGAACACTAGAGAAAATACCTGATAGAAC
Source organism: Macrotrachela quadricornifera (assembly GCA_022393335.1). NCBI lineage: Eukaryota > Metazoa > Rotifera > Eurotatoria > Philodinida > Philodinidae > Macrotrachela > Macrotrachela quadricornifera. The sequence goes on along the minus strand of JAJEKB010021741.1, from coordinate 307,402 downwards.
GAAAGAAGAGAAGAGATACAGTTATACCTAACAACATATACGTGTAAAGAACGAACGAAAGGAAAGAAAGATATGCATGATACTTATATGAAAAATAGAAGGAAAGAAAGAAAATGAATATATGCGGATAAAACCTTACGGTAGTTAACTTTCTGGCACATCTTACATGCATGCCATAACAATGATATGTAACTGATACTGAATAAACAAAGAAGAGATGATACAATATCACAACGTTTTCGAAAATTTGATCATCAAACGTATCTTTTCTGGGTAACCATTTGTATCTAAAAATATCCGGTGATTAAAACTATCCTTTTCAAGATGATCATTTGCATTTGGTGATCAAAAGCCTTAATTAGTGTGATCAAAACACATTTTTCCCAAAAAGAATCCATTTTAAAAAGCGCAAAAACTAGTTTTAACTAGTATTAACATTCTTCTTTCTGTCGAGAAAATCTACAATACAAAGTTCTGAAAATAATGTAACAGAAGATATTCAAGTTAAAACTTACGTTACACCTTATTTTAAGATCTTTAATAAAAACTAGAAACTTTTTTGTTGAAAAAAGAAATTCGTAATCAAAAGGTTAATACTGACTGCGTCATTTTATTTATGTGATAATAGTAATAATAACTGGAAAGAAAAACAAAATCTATATAATTATATTAGTACAAAACAGACGAAATATATTTCTAACAGTTCACATATGATACAAATGATCGATGATTATGCGAAAATAAAAAAATATGATAGACTTTTTTAGCTTCTAGACTTTCTTTATATTTCAAAATAAAATCAATTAAAAATAAATAAAATAAAAAAATACCAGTACATTATTTTGTTGTTATTCAATCTTTTTATATAAGAACAATAAAATTATATATAATTTTATGATAGAATTCAATTTCTAAATTTATATTTAAATTAAAAATATAATATTCATTCTTATCGAACAAATCAAGTTGAGTGGGTATTTTATTTTTATATACAGTATTTTTTAGTACAATATTATGATGATTCATATATGTATTTGTTTCTCAATAAGGTAAAAATACAGTACATTAGAAATAAAGCATAATACTATTGACGTCAAACGAAAATAAATAACATCGATTTACTGTGAATAAAAATACTTTAATAAACAAAGTATTATATCATCTTTTTTTTATTGTATGATAATCATTGACTATTCAACCGAATCTATCTGTATATATAAGAAGCAATTAAATGCATTAATTACTAACTGAATACAACATTCAATATTTAATGTTTACCTTCTTATTCAGTTCGAGGTATATTATCTAAAAGGAAAAAATATTGCTTATCGATTTTTTTGAAAACAAACTATTTATATAAAAATTATCATTACTTTTAAAATCTCTTTGTTGTAGATTATTTCAATTTTATTAATATAAATCAAAATGACTTATCGATTGTGGACTGTATTTACGTTTGTTACATGGCTAACTTATATGATTCAACCATTACCTATTGGCAATGTCGGGCTTTTAATTTCATGCACAACTCAAAAGGTGAATTTAAATTATTCTACACCATTACCATCAGCAGCAAGTAATCAGAAAGTATCAACTCTTGTAATAGATAATGGAACATGGAGCAACTCATGTCAAGTATTAAATACAAGAACGCAGGTAGACTATTATTTGAGAATGAGATTAACGCAAGCCAATTGTCAACAAGCTATCTTTACTGAACTTGTTTTCTATGGTTTTTTTGATGCTCTTGGAATACCAACCAGAGGACTTCTAAATTTTACCGTTGATCTAAGCGAGCTAAATCGTGTCCGTCTACTAAATCAACCAATGATATTCAAGGGTAGACTTAGTAGTCCATATATACCAATTCTCGAACTCCCTCAACCAGCAAATATTACCTTTACATTTCTTGGAAACCATAATCAGAGCAATTGTCCAGAAATTTCCTTTGAACAATCGGATGTTGATCCTTATGTATATGCAGCAGCCATCGACGATCCACTGCCTCCAATCGGAAAATGATATTAGAAAGACATTTGAAAGTCGTATTTTATCTGTATTTTTATTTCAGCATTATTTTAATCATAGAAATATTTAGTTTTTTGATCTTTTTTCGTTTGATTTACAATAAATGCTTGAGTTGACTTATCCATCTCTAATACATAATCAACTCTATTATATTTTATAGAGAGCACAAATTCTGATATCATATGAAAACTAACTATTAAATATTATTTCATTTAATTTCTCTCCATCTGCTGAACCGTTATTCAGAGAGAGAAGTCCAAACTAAATATAATCAAATTGTTATATAAATTTCGCCATATTCGTATCATCCACCTCTAACTTTTCGTTATCTAATTAGTATTCATATAAACATTTGAGGTACATGATAAAATCCTTAAGTAATAAGATTGAAACTGGTCATATGGCAACTAGTCTAATGACACTATCAATTAGTTTTGGAAGATTATTACTATTGAAATCAAATTGAATAACTAAAATAATCAAAATTAATCTTTATAAAGTATTATCAATGTTCATTCAGATCAATGATGGTTCTGTCATTTTTTAAAAAACTAGTTCAAAATAAATTAAATATTATGCTATTGATATTCTATTCAAAAATTCATTTGTACATTTTAGTATATACTTCTGCTATCGAAATATTGAGTTCGTTTCAGCAGCATGTTATAGAAAGATATTGTTAGACTTTGAACAAGACTTTTTTTTTAAACAAAAATTTTTCATTTTTCTAAATCTTTCACAGGAAAATGAAACAAACTCGTATTCATTTTATATCTCGATTAACAAGGTGTCATATCTCATCGTTTCATAATAACTATTTTAGTTTAGATTTGCACAGAACTGCCTTTGACATTGTCATTTCTTTTATAATGACGTCTCAGTTGACAAATCTGATCAATTCTGCGCATCTTGGATTACTCTCATGTACGCATTCTCCACTGGTCATCTTTATCTAATGGCATGCGAATCAATTGAAACACTCATTCATTCGACTCTACCAGTCATTCTCACCATCGTAACCAATACAACAATAATCTTTAAAGTTCTATAGAATAAGCGTAAGATGAAACAGCAGAATATATGGAAGAGAAGTGTTAAAAATACTTTATCTATTTTTCCTATTTAATTATTCTCAGATATTTATTCACGGACTTATTAGTCTGCCAGAAATATGACAGATTTTATAAGATTGGATAACAAAATAATATCGATGAGTGCATATAACAACATAACAAAATAAATATAACACCGAATAATCTACAGAAATAATGCCGAAAATTTTATTTACTCAATTATCATAACATTTTTATCATATGTAATAACTGTTTTGATGTTGTTTTAAAATATATAATACACACGAATCTTTTTAGACACGTTCCATCATTATAAGCCACTCTTCTATGGATTTCATCTATATACATATATCTTTCACACTCCACTAAATAGATTTATTATTAAATTTTTGATTAAAAATATGAAATATACATTGACTAAAAGAGTCTCCTTGTAAAATAACATTTAGATTTTGGAAATGATTTCAATAAAACTTATGTTCTTATCACATCAAATGATCAAAAACTTCAAGTTCATTTGTGGAATAACCTATTCAATTACTTAAACGTGCAATTATTCTTGTCTTTAATATTCAAGTGTAGTAAATTGATATGTACAATCAAATATTTCTTTTCTACCTATAATCATATTGAAATAGTCGAATAAAAAAATCTTGATAATAACATTCTTTTCATTTTAATAAACATGACTTTCCTTTGTCTCAATAATGAATCTATAATGAAAATAATTGTCTCTTCGCTAGAGTGCTGTACGGGTACAACTTTTCGTACCCGAGGCCGAATCAGTTGTAATCAGATTCTTTTCGAAATATGATCATATTTCTAAACTTACATCTCATCCAATATTGTGATCAATAATGAATCACTTAATCATTATCAAATTTGTTTGGACTATTTTTCTTTCAAACCGTTAATAACTGCGGTTTCGAAAGGTCTGACTTTCGTGGTATCATTAAACCGCTAAGATAAACATTTTACTACACCGTGATAAACTGCGATTTTGATCGAAAAATTGTTCCGTAAATGATATAGTCGTAAACGAACGTCGAATAAATCTCTCACCATCTGAAATTGGCAATATTCTGTTCCTACGATCATCTTCACTTAAAGATGATTGAATTTATCAAAGTTTTTTTTTTCTCGTACAAAAAATTATAATTCTGTGAAAATAAATAATAAAATTAGATTTGAACAAGAAGTCGTATCAACATTTAACAACGTCAAAAATGACCTTATGATATACATCAAGACACAAAGAACTAATGTATAAGATGATTTTTATTTCTTTTTAAATAGAAAAAAATCGAAAAACATAAAAATTTACAAGCGAAATATACAATGTGATTTGTTTGAGTCATAAATCTGCATTAAAAGTTTATGTAAGACTACTCATGGGTGTAAATTTATAATGTAATCCAGACTGTAAAAAAATTTGGCATCCTGCTCTAATTTGTGTTTCTTCCAATGAGAGATTTTTTATAACTGCATCTATTATATCTAATTCATCTTCTGTTGGTTGAGGAAGAGCATTAGCTGGTATTGTTTCTACTCTACCAACACAAGTACAGCATGATAATTTTTCTTGACATATTGCTTCAATAACTCCATTTTTTGAGAGTATTGTAGCTAGAGTAACTTTCGAACCATTCAAATTTACAATGATTTTGTTAGATTTACAGTTGTTTCCAATAAATTCTATTGTTGTTTGACCATTCAAATTATAAAAAGTTTTTTTACTTTTTGAAATATAAACCGCTGCTATTTGCTTAAGTTCTTTAATAAATGAATGATCTTTATTCAAAAGGTTTTTATACTCAGGACTTAAAGCTGTTTCGATAATATCATTTCTTAACCAGTAAAATTTTTCTCCAGGTATCAATTTATTTAGATCAATTTCAATCAATGTATTTTCATATATTTGTCCATGCATAAAACGATTAATTCTAAGTAAGATAATATTATTCTTCAATCCCATTACTTCCATTTTACCATATTCTGTAGACATAATAAGACGTCCATGATTTTCTAATCCTGAAAGACCAAATTTTGCTTGTTCAACTAATTTATACTGTGCTTCAATAGTATTTTCTTTACGAAAGTGTCTATTACCAATAATTTCTCTACATGCATAGATATTATGCATAGTAATACCAAGTCGATTTGTATAATACATAAGTAAACGTAGAATATCAGAAGAATCATTAATACCAGCTATAATAGGAAATTGATTAATATGTCCAATCCAAGTTCTTCTTTCATTTATAGCATTTAATACTGGCTTAATATCTTCACGAATATTAAATTCTTTATGAATATCATATTCATATTCACCTTGTTCATTAATTTTTGGATCAATGAGTTCATATGGATGTACATAATGTCCTACTAATTCAATACGTATATTAGGATAATATTCATGATATAAATCCAACATATTCCAAAAATCTTTATCAAATCTATTTGGATTAAATACTAATTCTTTTGTACCAATTCTTATAGTTTTTATTCCAACTTCACCCATTAATACTATATATCTAATTAGAGTACTATTTGGTAAAGTCATTGGATCACCACCAGAAAAAAGTATTTCACGAATATTAAGCAAAGGTTCACCAGTCTTTTGATGAATCCATAAACCAGTTTTCTTATCCCAATAACCATCTCGTTCTTTAATATTATCAATGAGATTATTATATACTTTTATATATGAAGCAACTTGTAGCATATCAGCTTTTTCTTTCTCTGATATGCCACTGAATAAATCTGATCTATAACAGTATCTACAGTGTGATGAACAATTAATAGAAGTATATACTAAAAGCATTTCATATTTATGTAATAGACCAGGTATAAATGAGAAATGATTTTGATTTGATGGATCTTTTTCACCAAGAATATCACTTATTTCATCATTGTTTGGCATGACAACTTTTAATATTGGATTGGGATGTTTTGCATTTATCGGTATTTTTAAAGCATGTTTAAGATATGCTTCAGATATTTTGACTCTCATTCGTTGTTGAATATTTTCAGCATTTTCGAATAAAATTGATCGTTCTTCTTCACTAAAGTAATGAGGATAATTATGTTTAATAGTTGAAAATAGATGAAGAATGTCTTTTACACCAACATAACCTTCTCCACTTTTGCCACCACGAGAATAAAGTTTATTTGATTTGTTAATAATAGTATTAATAAGTGATTGTCCTTTATTCGATATTTGAAATATATGACTAAATTCATTATTTACATTATTTTTTTTCATTAAAAAATCTTTTAAAGTTTTCTGATCATTATAAAATCCTTTTTTTCTTAATTTTTTCTTCCACATTGGATCTACACATTCTGGAATTGTTTCTAAAAAATTCTTTTTTTTATAATGTATAAATGCTGTTTGCACTTCGTTTATTGATTGACATTTTCGATGTAAAGCCAAAATATTATTAGAATATAGTTGTTTTGAGTTGCATTCAATGTTCATCCCACAAATTAAAAAACGAGCAGTAGAAAGTTTGAAGAAGTAATGATTATACATAGGTAAAATTTTATAGATCTAAAAATTATTTTAAAAAAAGTTAAACATTGGCAATAATGTGTCAGTTACGGTTATTATGATACATATTATTAAAGTTTACTCTGCTGTTTAGTAATGAAAAAAATATCCATAAAATAACAAGTGTCTTTGGCTTTTGACTGTAGGGAAAAATATTTCTTGACTTTTTTCGTATAATTTAAAGTTGAGTTAGACGTCATCGTTACTTATAAATATCATTCTACTAATCTATTTCACCAACATACACTTTTAGAGAAATAAAAAAAGATGAAAGATGTTTTCGGCTTTTGTGCTTCACTTTACATCAATAAATTAATATCGAGCTTGTGATATGATGCGCACATTAAACATGTCAACTAATAATCTTTGAAATCAATAGTAGAAAGAAAGTGGTAATTTGTAATTTGTTACAACTTACCCCAATTAGTTCATCAGAGAAACAATGGTAAAAAGATGTATGTGAGTGAATTGCAACTTTATTGTACCGTTTTGAGAAAAAAAAATGGACGAAAAAAAATTTTCGATTTTAGGGATTCTAAGTAATACATCCTAGTGCACTATATGAGAGGAGAATATGTATAAATTTTCTCGACTACCATTCTTGAATCGATCGAGCTGTAAGAGTTTTTGAAAATATACATAATACGTCTTCTTGAGGTTGAGTTTTTTCATATATGTGAGTAAGTTCGTTAAACTACGAATTTACTCAAATATATTTGAAGGACTCAACAAGAAAGTTACAAATATAACCTTTTTTTGCTTTAATCATAGTTGTGCGATAATTATCTGCATAAAAATCTAATGTAACAGTTTTTCAAAAATCTCGTGCGACATTTTAGACTATTTTCTCTTGTAATATACGAAAGGAACATTTTTTAACGGTGATATTTCCAGCGATGTAACACCTCAAATAGTAGATAAAATGATAAAAATTTCAGCTCAATCTGCTTTGATTTACAGGAGTTAATATAGTACACAAAATATAAAATCTCGTGTGACATTTAGTGTGACAACTAGATTTTCATATTTAATTTGATATTCATTTCTTAACAAGAATAAGGGTAACCTTTTCATTGTCTATGGCAGTTTTATTCCCACTGGTAACCTTTCATTTAAAGCATGGCCGACAAATCTGGAATACTTTGTTACGACACTAAGGCGTTTTTAAATCTTGTGTGACACTATATTGACTGTAGTCGATACATCTAGTATTTGAAAAAAAATGTAATATAAATTGTAATGAAAGACCGAGCTACCCTCACATCCATAGTGTATACACTGTCCACTGTAAATGTCAATAACTGTCAAAATTCAAATAATAAGAAATCAATCAGTGCTGAGTCATTTTCTGGCCATGGGTGGCATTAGAAATCAGCTATTTTAACCTTGTGTATTCAATATCTCAGAATAGGCTAATGATAAATTCGTGATTTTTTGTGTGGTACTGAGCATCAACTACGGAAGCATACCCCAAAATTTTGACAAAGATTGGTCAAGAGAAACTGGAGTTATTAAAGTTTTACATACAGAACTACGGACGGTACAATAAAGTTGCAATTCACTCATATACATGACAATATATGTTACCATATTTCGGGGTAACTTTTTATATATGAATATCGGAATTTCGCCATTCAGGACTTTCGTCAATATATTCGCTGTAATTTCGTCACTTGGCGAAAGTTCCAATTGGTGAAATGCCTGTTAGCCTTTATATTATGCTTTCTTGCTTGTATTTTGACAAATAGAACTGATCTGAAGTGATATTAAGCATGATCTTGCTTTACTAACTTGTCACCTCTATATATCATCATAGAAGCAAAAAAACATAGTATAAAAAGTCAACCTGAAATATATTAGTATGCAGTATTATGTATATGCACCGTGTAATAAATATGTGTCCATATCAGTCTATAGTCTATAAAAATAAGAGAACATAACATCACGAAATAAAAAAGGTAAAATTTCGGCTAGGACTTTAGATTATTCCGGTCTCAGTGATAAAGCTGCTTGTATGAGTAACACAAATATATTTTTCAGAGTATATGATTGTAATTTCTGAAGTATTTATAGGGCAGTTACAACTGCGCAATTTTTTTGCATAATAGGAAATGACGACTTCCGTTTACTTTAAGCAGAACACAAAATAATGAATCATACTGTACATTTCGCCTATGCCATGAGACTTTTTTCTTCTATTTTGCTATGAAAATTTGTTTTTTCTCTCGATATTTTGCAATTCATTCATGCGACATTGTTATCCACTGTGGGGCAATTGCGCACAATTACCGTGCAGTTTCTTGTGCTGGTGGATTACACGGAATTATAACTCAAAGTGGGCTCGCGATACAGTCATATTTTCAACAGAATTGAAAAGTAATTAAATGCATGGACATGCATTTGATGATGAAGAAGTGCCATATGCTTACGATTCATCTTATTTGCTGCCCAACGTCTTTCTTCATACTTCATGTAACACTTCTCTTTTCGATTGAATACAACAGCTAAGAAATTTTTGCTATTGATCTGTTGCTTTACCAACAAGGAGAAGCAGTTATGGCAGGTTTCAACCTTACTTTAGGATCTCATCAAATGTCTTTTTTCAAATGCATCAGATTAAAATGAAGATGACATTCCAATCAGCTCTTGTATAATAGAGGAGACATAGTATTAAAATTGTATGATGATGAATTTGAATAAAGCCATCTGATAGGATCGTTAAGCAAAGTCGAAACCGATCATGGCTGCTAACTCTGGATGTACCACTAGTAAAAGCTAGAGAGCTGAAACTTTCAGGAATAAAAGATCTTCGTTCTTTGTATTTGTGATAAAAATTTCAGTCGTCTACGCCGAGAAAAAAAGTATAAAAAACTTTATTAACAATTTACCATCAGTTATTATGGGACATTCTTTCTTATACGTGATATCAAGGTAATTCAGTAGATTAGACTCACTATTAGGGGTCCTTATCAAAAGCGATAATACTCATGATATACTTATATCAATAAAAGCTGTCTTTAAAACATCCAAACAGAAATTTGACAAAATTGTCAAGTAGAACTTGATGTGTATATTATTTATGTTTAAACGATCATATCGAGCAATCTTTTTCCCAGCTATCATAGTTAGAATTTCTGACTGTCAGCAATTAGTACTTCTATGACCTTCGATGAGCGCTGCTAGTGATAAACAATTGACATTTATTCTTCATCTAATAGAGAAGACTGATCTACTGCTTAAGCTTAGTATCACATATATAGAGTTCAAGATGGAAAGTATATCAATGCTTTTGTATTAAAATTACATTTAAATTTGAACTAATTTTTTATAGCTTTGTTTATAATTAAATTCTCTATTGAATGGTATACAAATTATCTTTATAATCATGAAAATGTCTTTTCATATAACATCGCCTTTTGTCTATCACTCACTGATGGTATATGTCATGTCTAAAACATAACTCATTGAATATCAAAATACAGTGAAGCTTCGACAGAGAAAGCTGAAACTTGTAGAACTGATTTACATCCTCAGGCTCTACAAATACTGAATACTCAAGAGAGTAAAAGCGATATTTTCATACTTTCCTCCTACTTCCTACATACTCTCATACACTTCCTTGCACTCTTCCGATACTTCACTGTACTTCCCTCATACTTCAAAAAACTTCTGAAATAGATGAAATATCGCTTTTTCCCCCTTGTATTCTATTAAATACAGAATAAACTTCAAAAGATGTTTTTTTTGTACTGAAGATTATCAAAATATTGAATGTATTGAAATGATTTTTGATAATAAAAATAATTTATATTAAAATATCTTTTATAATAAAATGTTTTATTTTTCTTCGTCTCTCACTGACCTTGCTTTGCAAATAACTTTAATCTTCCATTTAAACAAAAAAAAGCCTGATAAACATTTTCTTTATAGATATATACCAACAATTGAACAATTTAATTTTCATATCAACTAGATTCGACTGGAATATGTAACATGTTGAATAATGTCATTGTATACTTCAATATCAAAAGAATGTAGTTAAGCCACAATAATTTAGCAGGGGTAATGACTGAGATGTTCAAAATTTTATCTACTGTTCATTTTGAAAGGATGCCTCAAAAGTTGTACCAAAGAAACTTTCGACCATAGAATATCATAATAATTATCTCAAGTATATGGCATAAAGAGATCGATGAAATGTTGTCTTTCTGTCTAGATATCGCAAAATAACAGAACTTTTTGACTGTTCTATCAGAACAATATCTCGCTATGTGACCACCTATGTCAACAATTCTGATCGATAAAAAACTTTATTTACTTTCATTATTTTATGTCGAAAGTAAGTAAGACAGTATGACACCTTGTTCTTATGGTAAACAATCAACAATGAACATACGAACGAAGCAAATGAATTTTATTTTTTAACAAGGATGTATAACAAAGAAGATATTGGATAAAAATTTAACAAATACATCATGTTTATATAAGAAATAATTCAAGTTTTATTTTGAAATGAATCAAAAATTTATCTTAAGAAAATAATTGTTTTTTTTTTTGTTCTAGACTGATCGATACATTTTATTGTTTACGTACACTATGTTAAAAGAATAAGTTTTCTATTGTTATTTAATTTGAATTTGTTCAATTTATCTTCAAAAAGTTTATTTTAACCAATACGAGACAAGTTTTATGTATTATTTTTGAAAGGGATCATCAAAATACAGTAGATATTCAAAAATTATGAAATATTTCTGCAACTTTAATAATGTTATTTCTAAATACTGATCAACGATGGATTATATAAACAAAATAAATTAAGAAAAGAAATCGAAATGATTTATGTAGTTAGTGTGTAGATATAGCAATAATAATCTTGTCATATATAGATTTTTATATTACTAATAAAAAAATCACTAAATTTAAACGATTCTTTCATTTCTTAACAATATTATGTCGAAAGATGTCGTTACACGAATTTGCATATCTTTTAACTATTTTACAGCATGTTTTTTTTTTTCATTATTTTCAGTTCTGAAGTAGTAACTCTCTTCTTTTACCATTTCTACATGTTGTTTCTTTGTTTGACATCCATGATAACCATCTATGAGCCGTAATGTTGATACTGATGTTGAGTGTGATAAATAAAGAGAGAGAACGACGAAAAATAAAGAAACGCATTTCTTTTTTATCACAATCACAATCAAACAGGCAACTAAAACTTCAATTCAGAGGATAGAAAGTGAGTACATAATTTTAATCTTTTTCTTTTCTATGAAAATCTTTTCCAATTATAAATTTTATTGATGACAATCTATCTTTTGTATTGAAAGCCTTTCATTTTGGATTTGCAATTGATATTTTTCAATCAAATCAGCAGAAAAACTCGACTAATCAGTATAACAAATTAGATTTTCATGAAAAGAAATCGAATGTCTTAAAGTACTTCTTGATTGCATTATCATTTCAAAGATGAAACAGTTGAAATGATGGAATTTAATCCAGTTACTGGCTTAAATGTATTTACACTAATAAAAGACTATTTCAATCGGCTGATATCGATCAGTCACTGGAGGTTATTGGTGGTTTGTTAGTAAAAGTAATCTTGAGTTTTCTTTTTTTATCGTCTAGTTTAGTCGAAGACAGTCTAAAAAGGATGTAAAAAAAAATGCGATTATCCTGCAGTGTTTAAAATACAATTAATACTATGGTAGATCAAACTTTTTGTAGTAAATTAAATCAAATTGAAAAGGTTTTACACCAAACTTAACGATTATTTCAACAAATTCAAACTCTGCCAATTTTATCCTTTATTCAGTCTTTTATCGTTTTTGAAATATATATATACATGTAAGAGACAAATATAGGGAATCTGACTGTATAGACTGCAGCACTTTCTAGAGCAAAATATCACTTTTACGTAAAATATCTTATTTCTATCCACATTACTCTAGTCTTACAATAGAATAGTGTACTTTATCAGTTTGTTACACTTTTTATATCGTACTTGATTTTGTTTCTTGTATAATTTATACAGTTCAAGTCTTATGACATTGATTAAAGTAAAACAAAACAATTTTTTTGTTATTTCACATCCTCTACTAAGGAAAAAAAAAAAGTAGAAATCAGATTTCACTTACAAAGGAAGGTCACCAAAACTGTTCGAAGCCATTTCAACCCATATTTTGGCTATGAGCAGAATTCAGTGAAACTGAGAAAATCCTGTAAGCGTTCGTGCTCATGCTTTGCTTAGTCAAAGTTATGACCGTTATAGTGAGTTCTCGGCTTCTGAGCCAGCAATTCATGGAAAACTCAATTACGAGATTTTTACCTGAAATTTTGTCTACATACAAATTTCATGGTCATTAGAATATCCTAAAAATTTCTGCTCAAACGAATGTACTTTTGTTGAGATATGAAATGCACAAAAACGCTTATATATCACCGGTCAGGCCATGGAATTAAGCCATCTTAGATACTCAGTACCTCAACAAAAGTACATTCGTTTGAGCAGAAATTTTTAGGATATTCTAATGACCATGAGACTTGTATGTAGACAAAATTTCAGGTGAAAATTTCGTAATTGAGTTTTCCATGAATTGCTGGCCCAGAAGTCGAGAACTCACTATAACGGTCATGACTTTGACTGAGCAAAGCATGAGTACGAACGCTTACAGGATTTTCTTAGTTTTACTGAATCCTGCTCATAGCCAAAATATGGGTTCAAATAACGTCGAACAGTTGGCGACCTTTCATTGCTAGCTTCGAAGTGAAGGAACATTTAGTAGCTTTCGCTCGTCAGATTTGAGCATTTTTGAATTTTTCTCCAAAAAATATTTACGCTACCGCAGCCCTATGGATGTTTCTGGTTCATCATTAATCTGATTATTATCCGTGTAGTAATCAAAAAATGAAACAAAGTAACAGATTTCTGTTTTAAAATCTTTTACATGAATATATTTAGCAATAAATATTATAGTAGAAGAAACTCACGTTATATCAAGATTTTATTTTTAAAACGTTTCAGAGAATGAATAATGTCTTAACATGAATATTTTATTAGGAATGTTTATTATGATACTCAATTTTTTCTAAATAAGTAATTAGATATGTCTACATATGTTAAATGAAGATCCATCGATTTGATATTTCACAATTTTTTTACTGAAGATAAAAAAAATATGTAGTAAAATGATCAAAACTTTGACTTTCTCTCGTTCTGTTACAATTTTTTTTTGACTTCTTTCACGTATCATTAAATATTGCTTTAAAGAAATATTAATTTAGAAGAAAATTAAATCTTAAGAATGTGTATTCTAGTAGATGAAGAACAAATAGTATCATGTCTATGTTTCTGTAATTTCAAATAAAAGAGGAGTAGAACTTCCAAGTATCAAATTAGCAATAATTGGTTATTATATGCATGACTAAATGAATAAAATGATTTTAGACGATGCTGACACTAGTATCAGTTTTGAAAAAACATTCCTTTGTTTTATTTTTAAATTATTTATTGTTTGAACGTTCTTCAAACTATTTTGATATTAAACATGGGTAATAGTAATAGTAGTGACAATAAACAGTCTCATATGTAATTTTCTGATGCTAATGAAGAACCGCAAATGATGATCATGCCATTTCTTGGATATGAAGATACGCCTTTAGTATCGCTTGAAGAAGCAGTTGTGCCACTTGTTTCCTTAGTATCTGATGTTCAAGATCATGCTCATGTCGCTAAACATCGTTGTAAACAAGTACCTGACGATCGTCTCACAAGAGATGAATCTGCTTCGATTATTCTTTATTCAATGGAATGGGTATCATATGACGAAGGTTTAAATGTTGTCTTAAATGCAACTCTTCGTGCTGAAGATAGACAAAAATTAAAACCATGGTTTTTGTTTTTGAAACTTATTTTGACAGCACTTTCTCGATTGCTATCTAATCAACGTATGATCTATCGTGGAATGCGTGGAGATTTAAGGCAACTATATCCTGTAGGAAAAAAATTTATTTGGTGGAGTTTTTCATCATGTGCATCATGTATCAGTGTACTTGATGGATTTATGAACGCAACAGGTGGAACAACTATATTTACTATTGAATGTGATAGTGACAAAGATATTAGTCGCCATTCTATGCATCCATCGAAACAAGAAATTCTTCTTCTTCCTGCTCGACAATTCAAAATTGTGAGTTGTCTTCAACCAGCACCCAATCTTCACATAATTCATTTAAAAGAAATTGCATCTCTAATTTCTCTCCCACAGCCAGTTAGTCTTGATTTTAATTCAAAAACATCATCATCAGGTAAGAAAAGATCATTTCAAAAAATATTTCATTCAAGATAGGGACACTTTATAAAAAAACAAAACTTTCATAGTTAGCCAATCATTAATCAATACATTTTTGACAATGCTTTCGTTTTTTTCAGGTTATTAAATTAATGCTACATGGATTAAGAAATGTTTGACATATCACTCAGTCTATACTTTAATTAGTCTAAATAAAAGATAGTTTAAAAATAATAAAATCACTTTTATTTAATCTTAGCTTGCTATCCTCCTATGCCATTGCGACAAACAAAGAAAGTATTTGTAAGACAAGTTTTGAAAGAAATTAGATGTTCAAAACAAGCTTTTTGATTAAATCAAGATATCAAGAACATTTTTCCTACAAAATTTTTAAATCTTTCCTCAAAACTTTTACAATCATGGAAAAATAATTGCAATCATTGCCAAAAAATTATAAATCTAGTATTTCATAGCATCGTATTTATTCGATAAACATGTTAAGATAAAGTTAGCTTTTGATACTCTCATCTATGTGACAAACAGAACGTTATACAGTTTATACTTTCTATCAAATTTTTCTTTTTTCTATGTTCTTGAAAACGATTGATGATTTTGATCGAGAAGAAATTGATATTACATTTCTAAGAACATTTTTGTAAATAGTATTTATTTATCATATATTCACGGAGAAAAGTTAATATGAAAAGAATACTCTAGAATGAATCTTAAAAACTTCTGATATATGAGACAGAATATGTGAATACCGGGTGTCCCAAAAGTTTTGCAACACTTAGTAATTTCAGAATATCTCACCACAGACAAATGTTAGAACCTTAATTTTTTTTTCAAAAGATGCGCCGTGAAAAGCTCTACAAGTACTGTAAAAGAAATTCCTATTGACTTACTTTGATGGTGTCTTCCATATCTAAAGTGGACAGGTTAGACGATGATGCTATTTCCCATGGTACCCAACTTGATGAAATTATTTAAAAGAGTATTTTTTGTTTTACAAATATCTTGGCTTGGGGAAATGATAACACCTTGATTCTTTTTCCAAAATATGCGCCGTCGAAAGCTCTACAAAGTACTATATGAGCAAGTACCTATTAACTTGCTCTAATAATTTTTTTAGTTGGTTAAAACGAGAAATCTTTCTGAAACTACTACCGAGTGTTCAAAAATGTTTGTGATTTTTTTATTTCGTATAACTCTTGGCTTAAGAAAATATTCGAATCTTAATTTCTCCTTTCAAAAGATGCGCCGTAAAAAGTTCTACAAAATCTGTAACAAGAAGTTCCTGTTAACTTGTTCTAATAACGTCTTCTGTATTAAAAATGAACAAACCGAATAATGCTGCTATATTTTACCATATTTAGCATAATAAAAATATTTGGAAGACCTTTTTGTTTAACAAATATCTCCGCTTGGAAAAACGATAACACCTTGATTCTTTTTCCAAAAGATGCGCCGTCCAAAGCTCTTTCCCAGCTGTGTGAAAAAATTTTTATTGTGAAGTAAAAAAATTTTTAACAAAACAAAATTTCCTTTTTTAATATTTTTATGAAATTAAGTAAAGTGGGAAATAGCACCATCGTCTGACCTGTCCATTTTAGATATAGAAGACACCATCAAAGTAAGTCAATAGGAATTTCTTTTACAGTACTTGTAGAGCTTTTCACGGCGCATCTTTTGAAAAAAAAATTAAGGTTCTAACATTTGTCTGTGGTGAGATATTCTGAAATTACTAAGTGTTGCAAAACTTTTGGGACACCCGGTATTAAATGACAAAAATTTAAGTAGTAAATGAACTTTTCAAATATTTTAGGAAACTTTATAAGAAACATTTTTATTCGATTTGCTGTTCTTTAATTTTCAGTTATCGAAACAAGACAAAAATCAAAAACGATTGAAGTTCCAACTCAACTAAAAACTAACAAAATCCAAGGTGCTGAAAGTTACACAACTGATAAAAAGCCAACCAAGTTACAAAATCAGGTATGTTTACACAAGATCGCAACTAAAATAATATAGAACAGTTAGCATTTTCATCATTTTCTCGATTTAAAATCGATTATTAAAAAGTATTCTAACACAAACTTTAGTTAAGAGACTGCTGCAAAGTAAAATAGCAACATATTTTGTACTGCTAACTCTTTTCTATGAATAATCATTTGATTGTAATATTCTTTCTAAATGATCAATATAAGACTATTAAATTTGAAAGTGACCATATGGTTTTTACCAATCTATTAGTCTTTTAGATTTAGATAGGCAAGTTCAATTTATAAGTCCAAGCTTCCTCTCAGAATAGGACGGGACAAGAAAAACTTCCCTGTGACGAGCACTGCTCTAGTTGATCTTCGAGAGATCAAGAATATGCGACATACAATAAAAGACCATATTCATAACTTTTCAACTATAAAAGGTAAACTGTATGCATCTTTCATTATACTCTGATAGCTGTTTTTGACTTTTACGTTACGATCCTCGAATAAAACACATAATCAAGAATAGATGTAAGATTTCACATCATATTGCAATTTTTTGTAGTAAGTATCAATACCTTATATGTAATTCTCTATTCATATTCTCGTTTTTGTAAAGATCCTAAGCTAAAAATTGAAAAATAAATTTCATCAAGAGATAAAGAAAGATGAGATGCATGCAGTTTAAGATTGAGTTTTCGTATAATACTTGAGTGATCTATGAAAAACGTCATTTGTACATCTGCCATTTTCTAATAAATCTTCTATATTCATAATGTCCTGGGTATGTGACACTAATACTGCATTTATAAGGTCATCATTTACTGTTTTAGTAGGTACAAGCCCTTTCTACAATGCATGTCGAGATAATAATATCAGTTTGGTTGAACATTATTTGAAAACAATGTCATTGGAAGAAATAAATCAAATAGAACCAAATGAATCTACTGCACTTCATGTAGCTGCATATCGAGGATATGAAAAGATTGTTGAGTTGTTATTACAGAAGGGTGCTTGTCATAGAACAATAAATAAATATAATAATACTCCACTTGATGAAGCTAAAACTGATCAAATAAAGCAAATGATTCGTCGTCGTATGAATAACACTCGTTTTGTCAATGAATCCATCGAATGGATTCTTTCTACTGACAAAGCCGATTTTCTAGCACATGAATATTTAAAAAAATTGGAAACATACGGTAAAGATCCACAATTTTATCAATTGATTGTTTACATTATAAAAAAATTACCTTAAAAAGGATCTGCAAGATATTGATGGTATCAATACAATAACACAATATTTTGATATGGCAATAAATAAAAAAGATCCTGTTTATCTAGTAAAAGCATATACAGCGGAAACTGGCTTTTATTCTACACTTAATGTTCATTTAGCACAGTTACAACTTCAAAACTTAATTGCTAAAGAAAATCTTAGTCGCGCATATTATATTGGAATAATTGCTCTTCATCCAAAATTTTTAACATTATCATATACTGGTGAAGTATTTCGTGGTATGATGATTACTAATGATAATTTAAAACAATACGAGATAGGTACACATATTTTAACGAAAACATTTTCGTCGGCGTCTAAACAATTGAGCGTGGCATTAAGATTTCTCGGCAATAACAACGATACAGATGATCGCTTAAGTGTCATATGTATATACCAAGTACGTAATGAAAGAACTGCATTAGATATTGAACATATATCATTATTTGAAGATGAAGAAGAAGTATTAATTCTACCATATTCAGCATTTAAAAGAATTGATATTAAACAAAATCAATTCAATTCACCATCTGTTGAAATAAAACTAAAAGAATGTGAGCCATGATAGATTGAACTGTTTGCGAAGATTTTAATTTTTCACCTTTTTTTTGTATTTTTTAATGTTTTATAATATAATAAATTTAAGAGAAAAACGAAAATAATAGCGCAGATCGATCTTTATAAAGATCATAAATGAATTGTAATTTAATTGTATTGATATGCACCGAGCTACCATTGTATGCTGCTGTGTTCTATTCCATGATATTCGTGCCTAAAACAATCGTATTGATAATGTACAGCGCCGTACTCAGTGACGTTTACAGTTGTACTTTTGTATTAGTCATATTTGGATATTTGACTATTATTTAGAAATTAAGTTTTGGATCACGGTCAAAACAATTTCATACGATAAAACTTTATTTATCGTTGTAAAACTCATGCATTGTTGAAATATAAAATAAAAGTTTGTATATTGTTTATGATAAGATTGAGATGCTTTTCTTTGGATGAGATTTCCGGTTTGGAAACGTACCTTGGTGAGTTATCGATCTTTAAAGGACAATAGATGCCTTTTTGCACACCAACAGTTACAGTACTATGACTACAGTTCTTCAACAGACTGTTGAGCTTCCACAGAATTTGTATAACAGATATCTGAAATATAATGCTATATAATGATCCCTTTCTTCCGCAGTTATAGCACCCAAAGCAAAACCTAGACACTATCTATCATAACTCCGTTTCCATTCAAGCAATCGGGATATAGGTGATGCCGCTAATCTACATTCCTGGTGGAGTACCTACATAGAAATTTTCAGACCTTCAGCTCTTTTGGTGACTAAAATCAGAGGGAGAAAGACTTTTATTCGGGGATGTACTCAACATGCATTATATAAAAAGAGCATTTCGTCAATAAAAAATTAAAGTCATTTTTATTTATAATTGTTGATCACTCTAATTATATATATATATTTTCAATTCTGCATTATTTTTCATCATTTCTAAAATGCTTTCCTTTTCTTGAAAGTCGATTCCATTTGCTCGAATGTCTAGTAAGGTGAGTGTCTATGTGAAATAATGAATGTGCGATAGAATAAAAAGATAGAAGGAAATGTTACTTTATTTTCTGGCAGACTATTAGCAAGATACTTCGCACCTTGTGAACCTATTTCATTGTCTCTGAGATAAAGTTTAGTGAGTGTCTATATGAAATAGAGAATGTTTGATAGAACAAGAAGATAGAATGAGACGTTACTTTGTTTTCTAATAGAACATTGGCAAGATGTAGAGCTCCTTGCTCATTAATTTGATTATTATCAAGATCGAGTGTAATAAGTGTCTATGTAATATAATGAATAAGTAATAGGATCAAAGGATTGAGGAATGTTACTTTGTTTTGTAATAGTGCATCAGCAAGATGCCGTACTCCTTGGTCACCGATCCGATTATTCGCAAGATAAAGTGTAGTGAGTGTCTGTATGAAATATGGAGTAAATCATAGAATGATATTGAGATAGGAGATTTACTTGATTTTGTTCTAAGGTAATGGCAAGATAATGTGCTCCTTGCTCACCAATCTCATTTTCTGTGATGTCAAGCATGGTGAGAGTCTTTATGAAATAGTTAGTGAATGTGATAGAATAAGAAGATGAAAGAAGATATTACTTTATTTTCTAGTAAAGCAATGGCAAGATAATGTGTCCCTTCTGAACCAATTTCATTATCCTTGAAGTAAAGTTTATTGAGTGTCTATATGAAATAGTGAGTAAATGATAAAATAAGAAGATAAGGAAAGATTTTACTTTATTATGTTGTAAAATATTAGCAACATGCTGTGCGCCTTTCTCGCCAATCTGATTGCTATCAAGGTCAAGTGTGGTTAATGTCTATTTGATATAATGAATAATAGTATAAGAAGATCGAAGCAAGTGTTACTTTGTTATGAAGTAGAGCATTAGCAAGATACTCTACTCCTTGCTCATTGATGTTATTGCTTTCAAGGAAAAGTGTTGTGAGTGTCTATGTGAAGTAGTGAGTAAATGATAGAATGAAATGGTTGGAGAATATTACTTCGTTTTGTTCTAGAGCAGTGGCAAGATGCTGTATTCCTTGGTCACCGATCTGGTTTTGTTCGAGGTCAAGTATCATGAGTGTCTGTGTGATATATCGAATGAATGGTAAGATGAGAAAATTGTAGAATGTTACTTTATTTTGTAGAAGAGCATTGGCAAGATACTGTGCTCCTTCTGAACCGATTCTATTACTTGCAAGATAAAGACCATTGAGTGTCTGTATGAAATAATGATTAAATAGTAGGAAGAAACAATGGAATGAAAGATTTTACTTTATTTTCATATAGAGCATGGGCAAGATATTGTACTCCTTCATCATCGATTTTATTGTCTTGTAAATAAAGTTTTTCAAGTGTCTGAGTGAAATAGTAAATGTGTAGTACAAAAACACAATAGAAGATGTTACTTTATTTTCTTGTAGAGCATTGGCAAGATATTTTGCTCCTTGTGAACCGATTTCATTGTTTTTGAGATAAAGTGTAGTGAGTGTCTGTACGAAAAAGTCAATGAATGATAGCATAAGAAGATAAGAAGAAATATTACTATGTTATGTTGTAGAGCATCTGCAATATGCTGAGCTCCTTGTTGACCAATTCGGTTACAATCAACGTCAAGTGTAATAAGTATCTATGTGATATAGTGAGTAAGTAATAGTACGAAAAGGTTAGAGAATGTTACTTTGTTATGTAGTAGAACATTAGCAAGATATTGTGCTCCTTGCTCACTGATATCATTGCTTTCGAGGAAAAGTGTGGTGAGTGTCTATATAAAACAGTGAGTAAATAATAGAATGAAAAGGTTGGAAAATGTTACTTCATTTTGTTGTAAAACAGTGGCAAGATATTGTACTCCTTGATCACCGATCTGATTCCATTCAAGATCAAGTGTTGTAAGTGTCTGTATGAAATTGTGATTGAGGAATAATGAGAAAGTTAAATATTTTACCTTGTTTTGTCGTAGCGCATTGGCCAAATATTGTATGTCTCGGTCTCTAATTTGATTTGAGCGTAAGTCCAATGTAGTGAGTATCTATTGAAAAAAATCATCAGTTATTTAAAACTCTTACACAATAGAAAAACATTATTGTATATTATTATATATCAATAACGGAAATCATGTGATATTTAAATTATTTGGATTTTAACGGATGCCAGATATACAGAAGAACATTACGAATTGATGATATATTGTGGATACAGATACATTTTTGAAGATAATAACATGTAGACATACGACTTTTTTTTTCATAAAACCACTTTTACTTTAGTGAGAAACGATCGCCTATCACTGAGAAAATCAAAGCTTTTTAAAAAAAACATATTCTACGAGAATTGTCGGAGAAAAACTCTTTGAAATGAAACAGTCTCCATCTAAGTGGATTGAAATGCTATTTTTATGTTCATAAACAGATTGATTTTGTTCAGAGAACGTTGTATATTATTCAGTAAACTATATGTAAAAATGAAAAAGTTTTAATACTTAATTTTAAATTAGATTATAATTATTGTATAACATATAACCCTCTATGAAAGCAAGAAAGATATCTACCTGATAACGATGGTAAGTGTCCACAATCATATTAATACGTTTGCAAACATCTCGCATTGAGCATAAAATAGTTAAAGTATTAAGATTATCAAGAATTCGGTAGACAAGTTCTACCGGTAATGTAAGAAGTGAGAGAATAATTTTGTCAGACATTGATGAAAGTTGTTGAGATGTGTGTTATGTTAGGATACATTCATTATCAAATATATGTAGTTAACAGTTTTTTTTGTTTAGATGAGTTTATCTTTGTCGTGTGTTATATATTTCTACTGATTGTGTAAATACTTATTTGATAAAGGAATGAAAATAAATGGCGTCCACAAAAATGTGTAAAAGTATTATAGTTACAGCTGCAAATGTTTTTCTTTTACTGTATTTATTATACCGTATGATGCACACGTGATTTTTAAAAGAATTTTTTTTTTCATTCTTTTTCTACCTTCTCCAACAGTCATCGAATGAGATTGTGCAAGTACATAGTTGTAAACATCTTTTTTATGTTCTTTGATCACTATTCAACTAATTAAATAATAATAAACTAGAACATAAAATCTGTTATTTATTGAAAAACTAGCTGGCACTATTATATCATGATAGGGAAGCATAAGACGATGATGTACTTTTGCATTTCACTTTATTAATACTTATTGCATTGTATTAAAGAAAGAGAATATGCGAGCATAAGATGTAGTGTGAAAAGTTCTAGAATTTATAAAAGACTGCTTGTTTTATAGTTACCTTTATTGTTTTCAAAATGGATAAAACTCTGAGTGATCAAATTTTGACGTTGCGAAAACGAAATTTATCGTTCTAGTAAAAATGAATTTGTTTTTTTTATTTATCTCATCTTTTTATAAATCTTCTTCATAAATTGTAGAGCTTACCACGTTGCATCGTGTAGTGTATTTTATCTTTTTTTAATACAATGTAAATGCGAGTGCCATTACTTTGGTATACCCTAAGTATAATCCACATGAATACGTGGATTTATATATCGGGTGGTCCAGAATATAGATAGTTTAGTATTTTGAAATTTTCTCTATATGGTCTGAACCATTTTTGATACGTTTATTATCAAAAGGTGCGCTGTGAAAATCTCTACAAGACTATATAATGACATTTGATCTCAGCTGTAAATATGAAAAAATTAACCAACAACATTGTGAGACTCTAACATATCTAATTTTCTAAAGTTTTTTGTACAATTAAATGTACTCTTTCTTGTGATAAATGTATATCCAAACCCTTTTCAGCTAAGTATAATGAATCGAAAACCATATAATCTCTTAAAATTGGGTGAAAAACGATCAAAATTAAGATTATCTTGCTCATTTCATTGAAAAAAAAAGAACATATCTAAGTTTAGACATTTTGATATAATGCGGTGTCAATGCTCTGCAATTGTTGTTGATCTGAGCCGTATTTTCGAAGAATTTAAAAAAGAAAGAATTACTCTGTACTTCATACATGTCAACATTAATATATTTTTGACTATAGCATAAAAAAGGGGGCTTTTCGTGCACTATAAAAGCGCAAATTATAAGTATCAAAAATGGTTCAGACCATATAGAAAAAATTTTGAAATACTAAACTACCCGTTTATTCTGGACCACCTGATACATATTCAACGTTATCATGGCAATAAGGATAAATCTGTAGAATATAGAATTTACTGATCTTTCTTTTATTTTGATAGTCAATCCTATTTGTGTATATTAATTCGATTTTACTAGTATCAATTTTTATCATTTTGAGATAAAAAATCATTACTAAGTTTTAAACAGCTTGCTTTGCGTTTAGATATCAATTTAAATAATTGTAAAATGCTTTTTTTTTTTAAGAACAATTAGATATTAATTAAAAATTCAAAAAACAAACAAGATGGGAATATTTTCTTGAGTATCTATATATTTATTTGCAAGAAAACCGAGTAAACTATTAATTTATAAACAATCAAGAATTCCATTATGATTTCCAATGCATTGATTAAGATCGAAATTTGTTAGTTGTTCATTACATGTTGCTCTTAGAAATTGTCCAACAACTTCAATGTTACTACAAGATCCACTAAAACCTCCATCTCGTCGACATACTAAAAAGCCA